>JAKCPB010000264.1:0-111819 GCA_021442155.1 Cymbidium sinense | reverse complement strand
GATTGGATCAAACTCACCTATACTCTCATCATGATCAACAATCATCATGAGATGATCAATCAATCAAATTGGGTCAAACAAGTCAAACCTAAGGGTTAATCAAGTGAACACTTAGCCAAATGAAACCCAACATAGCCAAAATCCACATAGGCAAATTGATTGAAACCATTGATCTAAGTTCATTCATGAACTATGTTTAAACTTGACCAAGTCAATATTTGAGCCTAACCAAGCCCAATTAGCCACTTGACCCAAGTTGACCCAACTTGATATAAAAATTCAAAATATGTCAAAACTTGATCTAATCCAAATTGATTGAAACCAATGGGCCAAGTTCATTCCAAATCACTTGTTGGACTTGACCAAAGCCTCAATTGGCTAACTAGACCTAACCTAGCCCGATTGACCTTGAACCCAACTTGACCTATAGGGTGATGTTGAGCCAAATTCAAACTTAACTGAAATTGATTGGAAACAAAGATACCAATCCACTTCATTTACCAAACCTAAACCTACCCATGATCTAGCTTAAATAGGTCAAATGGGCCAAATTGGTCAACTTCACCTATTTGACCTAAATGAAGTCATATGAACCAAATTCAAACCTAAACCAAATTGAATCAAACCAAAGCCACCAAAACATTTCATATGGTCATATGAAAATTGGCCCAACCTTTGGATAATTTGACCAATTGGTCAACTTGACCCAAGTTGACCCATTTTGACCTAAATGGGTCAACATGAGCCAAACCATACCAAATAACTCCAAATCCAATGAAACTTGGCCAACCTATTTTCTCAACATATCCAAATTCAAAAAAAGAAGCCAAATGACTATTTTACCCAGGCCATATAACAAATTTTGGCCAATTCCACTTGGAATTTGGTCAAATCATATTCATACCTACTTGATACTCTCTAATAGGTCAAGTAAACTAGGGAGGGTGGTGCAATGATGAGTTTGTCAGCCCAACTCCACCATATGGCCAAACTGAGCACATGGCTTGAAATGGCAAAATGGAAAACCTCTTCCCACTTGTTTTAAGCTCATGGCTTCTCCACTAATCCACTCTCTAGCCTAAAATGAACTCAAGGATAGCCTAAATGGAAAAACCCACTACCAAAGCTTAATTGGATCAAAATGGCTCCTCCCTTCTCAGTCGTCCGATTTCCATAGTGGGAGATCTACTCCCCCTAATTCATTTGAATCTTCACTTCCCCAATGTCGATTGAAGCCTAGAGAGTGATAAGTGTCATTGGAAAGAGTTATTAAGATTCATAGAAGGAGATTGAATTTGGCATTTCTTGGTTTTCCTTAAGTAAAAATAGGGGAGGTCCATTGAATTGCCAACTTCCACTACACTCAAATTCAACCAAATTCTCTTTGCACACTCCATCAGAGAACCCAAGCTTGCCTAAGCTTTCTTCCAAGTTCTTGAAGCAAAGGAAGATCCATTTCAATCAAAACTAAACTTAAGGAGTGGTCCATGAGCCATCCACTCAACCTCAAGAGCTAAAACTTTCACCAAAGCTTCATCTCTCGACGAAGCTTCTCAAGAATCGAGCGGTGATCACCTCCAATGAGGTATGCATTTTTAACCATTAAACTCAATGTGGTGTCAAGCTTTATGAAATGATCCCATGGAATTTTGATCGTTATATGTGCTTTCCATTAGGTTTAGATGGTGTGGGTTAATTTTCAATCCAATCTAAGCTCGCTCGAGCTCAAATCTTCACTTTGAAAGTGGACGGTCCCATTTTTCACAACGAAGAATAGGGAAGATCTCTAGTCGTCCATCCGCATTTTGGATGGACGGCTGTGATTAAAACATATTTTATATCCTATTTTATCCTCTTTGATTTGCAGATTTAATCTCAATCGTACGATCCTTGATCGAATGGTTGAGGGAAGCATAAGCACCACCACTATGATGTGATATTTTAAAATGTCAATCAGGGATTGATGTGAAAAGTGCGAGCGTAGGATTAAATTAATGTTAAAATAATTCTAATTAATTACCTAAACTTCTAATTTCATATCTCAACCTAGAAAAATCAAAAAAATATGAAATAAATTACATTAGAAAGATAATTGAACATAGAATATTCTAAAATTGATTTTGACTAATTTTGAATATCTCTTTTCTCTAAATTTGGTTTTTATTGGATATCTTAATTTGCTAATTACTCCTAATTAACCACAGATTAATCTCAAACTTCTTGAGCATAATTTAGGGGATGACCTCTACCTCGCATAATTTTTTTGGGATTTATTGGTGGCTTAATTGGGGAAATTACTAATTCATTTCTTAATTAAACCCTTAATGTAATTAAGGTTAATTAAGGGTTTGATTAGTGGTTTAATCCTTTGTTGAAGTTGACTAAGGTCTGTTTCAGTGAATAAGAGATTTAGGGAATAATTTTAGGGGCATTTCTACTAAGCTATCCCTTAAACCCCCTTTTTTTCTTAATCATCTCTTAATTAAGGGCTAATTCACTAATTACCCTGTTAAGCTTTCCAGAACTTAATTAATCTAATTTTGGTAGATGCTTAGTTGTTCAAGATCCTACGTTCAAATAAGAAAATCAAAACTTAACTCATATGTGTGAGGGGTGTTTTGAAATTACTTAAGTTAAACCCCTTAGCTTAATTAATCATTAATCATGAGCAAAATTGCATTAGAACCCTTTTCTTCCTAGGTGAATTTCAAATTTAAATTCCTTGTATTTTTTGTCATCTCATTGGCTCATAATTATTTGACTAACTATGCTAAGGTGGTGTAGGTAAGGGGTAATTAACATGCTTAATTCATACCTTAACCTAATCAAAATATAAAATCAATCTAATCATCTAAAAATTAAACAAAAATATCAAACATATATAGGAATGGGTTAGGAACATAAAACTCAATTCACATTTTAAAAATTAAATCAAATAAAAATTATATTAAATAAACTTTGATTTGCTTTAAGCTTTCTTATTTCATAAGATTGTCTTTAGGATTTAATTAAAGTGAATTTGTTCACATGATTTCATTGCTTTAGTTCTTCCCCAACATGCTAAATATGTGTGCCATATGATTTCATACATTCATGCTTTTCAAAATTAAATTTAAAATGAAAATATTTCCTTTATGTCAAATTTCTTGTGTTTACTAAAGAAACAATATGAGTAGCTATTATCACTATTAAATCAAATTATTTTAAAATATATGAATCAATTATCAAAACTGAAAGTGTGTTACTTATATCTTATTTATAAGTTTTCATGTGAATAAAATATAAAGATGTGCTTAGTGTAGGTTTTATTTCTCTTCTATTTTATTATAATTTTGAATAAGGTTTGGCAAAGTATATGGTTCATTTGAAAAGAACCTAACACTTGCCTAATTTCATATATTCATTCTATACTATCACTTAAGAAGGATACTTATACTTACACATATAAATTCAATAAACAAAAACAAATAAACTAACACAAATTTTTGCATTCTTTGTTTTCCATTCATTTCTTTTATACACATGCTTATATTTAAGAAAAGTGGTATATTAATCTGGACAACCCCAGGGTTGCGAGGCTTTACATAGCCCTAAGTAGGTCTTGTACCTTACACCCATGTTTAACAATGGTAGTGTAATCACTTATGCCTTTCATACATTCATGTGTGCATGTGAAAATTGGATAAGAAACATCTTTGCTACTTAATTGGAATCATGCATCATAAACATTCAAATTTTCTTAAATGAATTGCTTAGCATGTATCATTAAGTGTGATAAATAGCCCCATTTGTATGTATAGATATTCTTAGGACTCATTCATATGCATGTCATATATGTTTCTTCCATATTTTGAAAATTAACAAGTATATCCTTCACCTCGTTTAAGTCCATAATCTCGGAAGGTTTAGTTATAATAGAAACTTCAAGATCACAAACCAATTTTTCCATATCCTTGATATTAGCAAAAAGATTTTTTAAATAATGCTTGTTCAACCAAACGAGATTTTATTTTAGCCATTTCATTTTAAACCAAAATCTAATTATTATTTAGATTTTTATTAATTTAGTTATTTAGTTATTATTATTTATTATTTTTAGTAGTTTTTTAATTTAGTTGTTTAGTTTTATTAGGTTTTAGTTTCAGTTAGTTATTATTACATTAGTTATTAGGTTCTTGGATTAGTTTCATTATATTTGTTTAGTTAGTTTTAGTTTTCTTAGTTATTAATTTATTATTTATTTATTATTAGTGATTAGTTTAGCTATTTTAGCTTTAAGTTATTTAGTTAGTTATTACTTAATTATTTTATTATTAGTTATTAGTTAGTTATTTAGTTATTATTAGTTTTAGTTTGGTTTTAGTTTTATTAGTTATTACTTTTTTTTATTAATTTATTTAGTTTTATTAGTTATTTGTTATTAGTTGTTATTTTTAGTTAGTTATTAGTTTATTTAGTTAGTTTATTAGTTTGTTTTATTTTAGTTTTATTAGTTATTAGTTTAGTTGGTTTATTATTAGTTATTAGTTTATTATTTATTATTATTTAGTTTATTATAAGTTATTAGTTTTTTTAGTTAGTTATTGGTTATTATTGGTTTTATTAGTTTTATTATTGGTTATTAGCTATTAGTTTTGGTTTATTAGTTTAGTTATTTTTTGGTTTAGTTAGTTCTTTTTTTTATTAGGTTTTATTAGTTTATTAGTTAGTTAGTTTAGTTATTATTTAGTAGTTTAGTTATTAGTTTTTTAGTTATTAATTTTAGGTTAGTTTATTAGTTATTAGTTAGTTATTAGTTATTTTATTTAGCTTTATTTGTTGTTAGGTTTATTTTAGTTATTAGTTATTAGTTTAGTTTTTTTAGTTTTATTAGTTATTAGTTTAGTTATTATTAGTTAGTTAGTTATTTGTTTATTATTAGTTATTAGTAGTTATTAGTTTTAGTTTATTAGCTTTTAGTTATTAGTTTATTAGTTTTATTATTTAGTTTTTTAGTTTATTAGTTAGTTATTTAGTTTAGTTTTTAGTTTTTTGGTTATTAGTTTAGTTTCTAATTTAGTTTATTTTTTATTGGTTATTAATTATTAGTTTAGTTATTATGGGTTTAATTTTAGTTATTATTTATTAGTTATTTATTTATTATTATTTATTTTATTAGTTTTTATTATTTTTTTTTATTAGTGTTTTAATTTTGGTTATTAGTTTAGTTATTTTTTATTAGTTAGTTTTAGTTTAGTTAATTATTTATTAATTTTTATTAGTTATTAGTTTGTTAGTTTTTATTTTAGTTTAGTTTAGATTTTTATTAATTAGTTTTAATTTAGTTAGTTATTTGTAAATTTTTATTAGTTATTAGTTAGTTAGTTTTTTAGTTTAGTTTAGTTTAGTTAGTTATTATTAGTTTATTAGCTATTATTAGTTATTAGTTAGTTATTATCAGTTAACTATTTATTTAGTTATTATTTTATTAGTTTAGTTTTAGTTAGTTAGTTATTAGTTATTAGTTATAGTTTATTAGTTCTTTGTGGTTATATTGGTTATTAGTTATTTAGTTTTATTAGTTTTTTGGTTAGTTTAGTTATTGGTTGATTAGTTTATTAGTTTAGTTTTTTTATTAGTTATTAGTATTTTATTTTGTTTTTGCTAGTTATTAGTTACTTATTAGTTAGTTTAGTTATTAGTTTAGTTTTTGGGTTATTTTATTATTTTATTATTAGTTATTTGTTTTAGTTTAATTAGTTTTTATTAGTTTTATTGTTAGTTATTATTATTAGTTTAGTTATGAGGTTTAGTTATTAGTTTATTGGTTACATTAGTTTTAGTTTATTAGTTTTCTTAGTTTTTTATTAATTATTAGTTAATTATTATTATTAGTTTAGTTAGTTATTTAGTTTGTTTATTTATTAGGTTTTTAGTTATTTAGTTAGGTTATTAGTTTATTATTAGTTTAGTCATTTAATTTTTAGTTTAGTTTTAGTTGGGTTATTGGTTTTAGTTAATTGGTTAATTAGTTTTTGCTCGGTTATTATTATTAACTAGTTAGTTATTATTATTAGTTTAATTTTTAGTTATTTAGTTTATTAATATTTGGTTTAGTTATTTTATTAGTTATTATTTTTATTAGTTTTTTTAGATTTATTATTTAGTTATTATTTAGTTATTATTTAGTTATTAGTTTAGTTACTTATTATTTTAGTTATTAGTTAGTTTATTGGTTTTATTAGTTTAGTTATTTGTTATTAGTTTTAGTTAGTTATTAGTTAGTTTATTAGTATTATTTATTATTACTTATTAGTTTTACTATTAGTTTAGTTATGTTTAATTATTAATTTTAGTTTATTAGTTTAGTTATTATTATTAGTTAGTTATTAGTTTTAGTTAGTTAGTTTATTAATTTAGTTATTAGTTAGTTATTATTATTATTTATTTGGTTTTTATTAGGTTTTAGTTTTGGTTATTAGTTTAGTTATTTTAGTTTTAGTTCTTATTAGTTTAGTTTTTTTTGGTATTAGTTAGTTGTTTCTTAGTTTATTTTATTAGTTTTATTAGCTTATTGGTTTATTAGTTAGTTAGTTATTATTTTATTATTATTAGTTATTAGTTTATTAGTTTTATTGGTTTTTTTTAGTTATTATTGGTTATTAGTTTTTATTTTTTATTTTATTATTATTAGTTTAGTTATTAGCTAGATATTAGTTAGTTATTGTACTTTGGTTTTATTTTAGTTATTACTTATTAGTTCTTTAGTTTATTAATTTATTATTGGTTATTAGTTTTTATTGGTTTTATTATTATTTATTGGTTTATTAGTTTTTGGTGGTTTTATTGTTATAGTTTTTAGTTTAGTTTTATTATTAGTTTTAATATTATTAGTTATTAGTTTAGTTAATTAGTTTAGTTATTAGTTATTGGTTATTATTTTATTATTATTAGTTATTAGTTATTGGTTATTAGTTGGTTAGTTTTTTTGGTTTTTTTGTTTGGTTATTTTTTTTATTTAGTTATTTATTTTTATTAGTTTATTAGTTTTAGTTATTATTATTAGTTAATTAGTTAGTTATTATTATTATTTATTAATTAGTAGTTTTATTATTTTTACTTTTTATTTTTTAGTTTTATTAGTTTTTTTAATTTAGTTTTAGTTTTTATTAGTTAGTTATTAGTTATTAGTTTTTAGTTTATTAGTTTTTATTAGTTATTAGTTTTTATTAGTTTTAGTTTTTAATTTAGTTATTATTAGTTTATTTTTATTTAGCTTATTAGTTAGTTAGTTTCATTAGTTAATTTTATTAGTTTATTAGTTTATTTATTAGTTTTTAGTAAATTTACTTAGTTGTATTAATTAGTTTTATTATTATTTTTAGTAAACATATACACAAGGCTAGGGATAAAAATCATGCAAAGATTAAACTTAGTGACATGAAAAGCAAAGTTTTATCTCCAATTTTGAAACATGAATACATATAAATAAAATTAAGCAAGTATTTTCCATTGTTAAACCAGGGAAGAGAGGATATCTAAGACCTCTTTAGGACTACTTAAAGCCTCATATTCAGGGATGTCAGTATATACTCACCAATTCAAATGTATGTAAATATGTACATGGAATAAAGATAAAATAAATCCCTTACTATTTTGAAATTATAACTTAAATGTAAACTTCATTGAATATTTATTATCAACATTTAACTTATATTTTATCATTAGCTTATAGTTTTGAAAAATAATTTAGGATTTATTAGTGATAATAGTCACACCTTATAATAATATTTATCCAACACATGCAACTTAGATGTAACCCTATTCTTTTGATTCTCTTTCTTTTTTTTCCTTTTTTTTTGATAACATAAACATATGACACAAATTGCATCCATATTTATGATGCTTGAAAAAGTAATTAAACATTACCACATAACATATTCAATTACATTAAGTCCTGGGACAATCAAGCCAAATAAATATTCTTTAAGACCACCAAAATTCTTATGAAATTTTCTTTTGGTGTTTGAATTATTAAAACCTAAAGAGAAGAGATGTTATTTAGTATTTACCCTATCCCATGTTGGTGATTTAATATATTTAAGGAAAGCAATTAAATAGATTTTATAACTTTATTAGGTTTAAACCATTAAGCACATTAATTTGATTACCCTTCCCTAAGCTTCTTTAATTTAATTAACTACTTGATCATGAGTCATCAATGATATACTTTTAGGAAAGTAAAATTTGCAGTGCACTTAAAGGGATTTAATGCAATTAGGCTCATGCTTAAGAGTTAATTGGATTAAAGAGTGAAAGAATCTAATTTAATACTCTTATGATTTTCCCATACCAATGAGTCAATCATAATTTCCTTAATAGCTTTATGCTATTAAACACATAAAGGGAAACAAATGAATTATATTTGAATTATCAAAATCAAATAATTTATTTCATTTGACTTAAATTTTTATCATTAATTTTCCTAATTAATTCTAATTGTCACATATGTTAATTAAGTTTCTTGAAGAGACACATTTAAATAAATAATTAGGAAAGAGCCTTATTACTTCTCCTCATAATTTTCACTATTCATAATGATTAATTATCATTAATTATTTGATTTTTAATATTTATCAATCTTAATAATTATTAAATTAATTAGTTAGTGTGATTAGGTCTGAAATCCCAAATCCTTTAAATTTCATGGAAAATAATTCAAGAAAATTATGGGAGGAGGACATCTCATGGAATAACCCCACCAAATTTGGAATTATTTAGCCAAGTAATTAGTCCTTAATTAAGATAATTAACCTAAGTTTTGAACCATAATTAAGCATTGTTCAATGGACTTAAATTAGAGATTTTATTTTTTGTTAAATTCTCTTCTCTAACTTTTCCAAAATGGTTTATTTGTATTTTTAGATTTTTCTATAATTAGTTATGATTTTTTTATGTTCAATCCATTTAATTGCATTTTTAAGATCTAATTAATCCTTTAAACCATCTGACGACATGTGGCTTTCTACCACTGTGGTATTGGTTACTTAAATCATCTTAAATGACTGGTGGCGGTCTCGATTTTATTCTGGTCATCGATGTTAGATCGGACGTCCGAGATTAATCTTATGATTTTAAAGGGATTAAATCAAAATTTCTACAGAGATTAATCACGATCATCCATTCTAATAATGCAGAATGAACAATCGATGATTCATCATCCCACCTTTCTCTGCTTGATCTGAGCTCACCGGAGCTCGTTTGATGGTGAAATTGACTCCAAAATGATCAGGGAATGAATTTAAAGGGATCCTATAGTGGGAAACTACATTACAAGATGTTCACCACGCTGGAGCTATAAACCAGTGGTCCATCGATAGAGGTAACTTTATCTTAAAGAAATGAAGTCTGTTGAGAATGTCACTGCCTCCCAGATTATTCTATAGCCATGTAAAGGTGGAGTTGGTCTAAGGACTTATTCTGGTGGTCATCGAAAATGATTTATTTTGGCTCAGAGTGAGGTGAAGGTGTGGGAAGAGTTAATTTGGGTTTGGTGGAGATTTTAAAAACTTAGATGGATGGAGCTCTTAGGTTTGATTGGGGGCTAGTCTTGTTGATGGTGGAGTGCACCAAGAGCTTGTGAGAGGGTATGGGACTATGTAGAATGCTCTAGGTAAGGTGTGTGTTGAGTTTGAATCCATGGGGAGGAGTGTACTCTCCTCCTTAATTAAACGAAGGGCTGAGCTTGGTTCAACCTTTGGCAACCTTCTGGACCTACCAGAGGAGGCTAGGGACTATTGAGGTGGGGTGAGACGAGGGAATATAGTGCTCTAGCATGGGGTGTACATTCTCCCTTAGGTGGACCAATGGGTTTCCAAAGGTGAATTCACCCTCTCTTGGCCAAAAGCCCAATAATTTTTTTTAGGTTGGGTCAATGGTCCTCTTGTCCAAGAAGCCAAAGGTGATTGCCATGGGATAAGAGAGTGGAGAATCCACCTAAATGGGGATTTTATCCCATTTGGGTGGATTGGTTTAATGGGTTTGACCCAAACTGGGTTCACTATGGGTTAGGCCCACTTAGGCAAGCCCATGGTGACCCAAGGATGAGTTTTTCCATGTTTGATTGAGTTTGAGCTTGGTTTAGTTAGGTTTGACCCAATTTGACCTATATGGGTCAAATGAATTCAATTGGGTTAAGTTGACAAATTTCACCAAATTGGGTCAAACCAATAGTTTAAGTGAGTTTAATTGGTCATTTGGAGTGAGTGAGTGCAATTGGTTTGACTTAATTTGGAGTGGATTTGGGTTTGGTTCATATGAGTTCATTTAGGCCAAATGGGTCAAGTTGATCGATTTGGATGGGTTGAATGAAGGGTTGGTCTATGTTTAATTGATCATTTGGGAATGATTTTAGGTGTTAGTTTCAATTGATTTGTATCAAAATGAGTTTTCCAGGTCGATTTGGGCTAAGTAGGTCAATTGGGTTGGCTCAGCCAAATTGGCTTCAAGTGATGATTGTAGGGAGTTCAATAATCGATTTATGATTGATTAGAGGCATTGGTTACAATCATTTTGGATTGAAATGAGATTTGGCCCAATTTGTCCCTTTAGTTCAATTGGGTCAACTTGAGTTAAGAGATAAAACTTACTTGATTTGACCCAATTGATTTGCAATTGTCAAAGATGATCAACAATCATTATGGAGGATTGGATGAGTTGATTTAATCTAATTTGGGTTGGGCGAACTTTGAATCAAATTGATCATTTAGGTCTCATTGGGTCAAGTGAACCAATTGGATTGGTGGGTTGAATTGGATTGAGTTGGTGTCAATTAAGTGTTGAGAGGGTTCAATGATGGATTTATAGTTGATTAGTGGCTTTGATCATAATTAATTTGGGCTCAATTAGGTTTTGGCTCATTTGAACCCTTTAGGTCAAATGGGCTAACTTTGATTAGTTGATTTTCCTTAGTTCAATTGGCTTGATTTTAAGTATTGGCATTCTAATGAATAATTAGAGGTTGAGAAAATTAAGTTGGATACATGAAACGAGCTTGAATTGAGTTATGGGATTGTGATGGGGTTAACTTAGATCAAACTTAAGTTAATTTATCTTAGAGCTTGGATTAGAAAACCAAATTCAAGTAAGATCAATTAAATAGGTTTGAGGTTGGTTGTGTTTCATTTACATGGGCTTAAATTTGAATGAGTTAATGGGTATGAGTCTCAATTTGGGCCTTAGGGTAGGTGAAACTTATTTTTCCTAAGGAAAACTTTTGGCTTAGGGTTATGTTCTGTAAGTTTCTAAATTTAGGTTTAATATTTTCTTAATCACTATAAATATCTTAGCACTAAGAAAATCTAAGTGTCTAGAAGGTTCCTAAGTCTAAGATGAGAAAGGTTAATTCTCACTCCAAAAGTGAGGTCAACAAATACACTTGGGAAAATTATTAGGAAATGGGTCTTAATTATTTCTCCTCATTATTTCCACTATCCATTATGGTGTTTTTTTTTTGGATGTGGGGACACCACGGATCGTAGGGTTACTTATTGAAGTGATCGGGTATGACATTGAGGTTTGATATACTATCTTGAAAGATAGAGACATCACCCTTCAATGGACCTAATCATCTAATAAGGACTCCTAAGGCATGATGGGTCTTCGAATGTACCAGATATTTTTTCCCTACTTTACATGGATGAATAAAGCAGAGTTTATATTAAACTGGGTTCATAAGTTTCCTATGGAGGCAAACCTCCATAGTTAATTACATCTTAGGGAATGAAATTCTCTAAGAATACTCTTGATTAAAGTAGGCAATCATCATCTCCAAAGATTTCAAGGTTAGACTATCAAAGGATTGGTTATATTTAAAATCAATAGAAAAGTTCAAGGAGAAGACTTATTTTTAAATCCAAAGAAGATAAGTAGAGAGCACTCGTGAGGAATGTTGTTAAATCTTTTAATTATCTTATTTCATTTCTAGGCTTTATGGCAAGATTACTTATTTAAATTTCGTTATGAGTGGTTAGTTGGGTAGAAAAATTAATTTTACCCTAAGAGCCTAATAGCATCAATTAAAGCATCAATCATTAAGAAACTAAGAAAAGATGCAATTTTTAATATTCAATCTAAACAAATCATCAATTAATTTTATAACCTAGCATAAAGAATACAGGATCTTGGTCAGAATACCTACAACACGAAATAAGATGGGTAGAACCTACTTATACAACCGAATATAAAAGAATAATTACAATTTTATTAAATTCTATGAGGGCCTTCATTATTCATTCTTTCTTTTTTTTATTTGATTGTTCCTTCTTTGATTTGGATGTGCTTACTTCAAAGGCATCGAGGCCAGCCACTCATCCCTACTCATCTTAATCCCCATAGCACTAATCCCAATTCTATTACAAAATTACATTCTTATAGAAAAGAGTAAATCCAACTATACTGAAAGAGGTTAGCTAAATACACATACAATCCCAAGTTATATGTATGATTTGGACTTAGCTCCCTACATATGAATAACCAAACCCACCTGTCCTAACTTGGATTATGTTTAGGGGTTTAAGCAACCTACAAGGAGAGCATTTATATTTACTTTAAGCACCCATTAAGCATAATCCCTAGTAAATATGATTAGGCTAGAATGGCCTAACATCCAGTCTATGAAGCATACACCCTAACATTCAATCTAAAACATTACATCATAAAACAAAATATACACCACATCATGCACTGTCCTAACTTAGGACTAGAAGTGATGACTTAATTCTAATGTATTAGGCTTGGTGTGTCTCAACTAGGCATTGAAGTTATAATTTTCTAAGTGTAGAAGGATTCAATTTAACATAAAGGGTTAATTTCACTTGAAGTTATTTAATTAATTTTGAGAATTTTAATTTATTTTTTCTTTTATTTCATTTGATTTACACCTAGCAACTTAGTTTTATATAGAGAAGAAAGAGGATTTCCCTCTTTCATCCCGCAAAACCATTTTTAAAGCATATTAATTTGATTTAATTCTCTTTATTGAATGTCTTATTATATATTCAAAATCAATCCTAAGTTTAGATTCACATTAAATAGTCATATTTAATATGAAAGGAATCTTAAGATTAATCTAATTGAATTACTATCACATGACATATATTAACTCATTCTTTTCCATCACATGTAACATGCATATAATTTTTAATATCTAGTATATCTATACATGCAATGTGTTTTAGCACACGTAAATGATGGATGCATATGTGTATTTTAAATTTATCTTTTTTATTTGATTGAATTATTTAGTATGTATATATATATTTATAGCTCATCTAGATTCTTATACAAAAAATGCATAAGAGTGAAATTAAATGAATACGTGTCATTGTTAAACCGAGTAATCAAATGACCTCTTTAGGGCTACTTAAAGTCTCAGATTCCCAAAATGTCAGATATACCCATTGCATTCAAATTTATGTAAATTTGCATACATGAGAAAGACAATTCCAAATCACATAATTAGATAATTCAATCATTTTTGACAATGCATGTATTTTCAATAGAAAGAGAATCATCATTCTCTAATTAAGTACATATACATGTATAAAATACATAAATAAATACCTTTGTTAACCAGGGAATTGAGGTAATCAAATGACTTCATTGGGGCTACTTAAATCCTTGTATTCTTGGGATGTCCAAACTATATACTCATTTTTCTTAAATACATATACATGTATTCATAATTAAGAGCATGAGAATCATGCAAAGATTATATTTTCTTTATTTGAATCATTTATGTATATGATCTAAAGCTCTATCTAATTTCTAATGTTAGAATACATAAGAATGAAATCAAATGGGTACATGTCATTATTAAACCAGGGAAGTGGCGTAATCTGACCTCCTTGAGAATTTAAAAGCTTGTACTCCCAAAATATCCGGACTATAAACCCATTACCATTCAAACCTATAAAACCACATATGAATAAAGGAAGAAACCTTTTTATATACTTAAGTTATAAGCACATACACTTATTATGTATTTATAAATAGCATTACACATTTTCATTCATTTGTAAACTTTTGGAAAATACAATTGAATTTAATAGTCATTATAAATTAATCCAACATGCTTGACATAAAAGAAATCATTTTGATTTAATTAATTTTGAGAAGATGAATGCATGATTTCAAATGACATACAACATTTAACATGATTGGAAAGGAATGAATAAATATAAACACATGATTTCATTCAATCAAATTAATTCCTAAGGATAAACATATCAAATAAAATTGTTTAAAGTAAACCAAAGCTTCATTATCATTTTTTTATTTTTTTAATTTGATTTAAGTAGGAGGAGAACTCATCATTTGCTGTTATAAACCTCATTTCTACATTGGTGATTTGATTTGTTTAATAAGGGGTAATTAGGTGAATTTTATAAATTCATTAAGTTGAATTAATTAAGTCAATCAATTATCCTTACCTATGTTACCTTAAAGTAATTAACTAACTAATTATGAGCCAACATGATGTAGGAAAATAAATTTGTAATGATCCTAAGAAATAAGGAGACCTAATGCAATTGGCTCACAACTGAAATTTATTTTATTGTGCAAAAGAATATTGTGAATTTATTTTGAAATTATTTTTATATTAGTCTACACATTGTAATAATGTAAACATCTTAGTAAGATCACTTTAAGATATTTATTTTATTATTTCTTATCAATATTAAGTGAGCATTTTATCATGCTAAAATTTTAAGTTGTAAAGTGATCATTTATAAGTTGTGAGATTATTTTTGAATTGGATAGCTTGGTATATTTGTGAGAGATTTATTTTATCAAAATTTATTATTTTGTACTTTTCCTTTTGTCTTTAAAAATTTATATTAGGGTTGTACTACCCCTTTGTGGAGAGAGATATTATTGTAAGGTGTACTTCGCTTATAGTAGAGTATTGTTTATAAGTTATTTTGCATTTAGTGGATTCCTAGCCGGGGTGGTTAGGCATGGATGTAGGGTTTGGGGTTTGTTGAACCACATAAAAAAAACTACTATCACCTCTCTTGCCACTAAACTCTTCCAACCACTAAGAGATCTGATCATCATGCCATTTTCAATCACCACCAGCCCAGATCAACTGGAAAAGATTGAACCAACCTCTTTAGTTGGTTCACTTGAGGAGGGAGGCTATCCTCCTTCCACATTCAAACTCAATAAACACCATCCATAGAGTAAGAGAGTCTTCTAAGTTCCTAGAGCTCCTTAGGTACCCCATTGGACATGATCAAGCTCTCCCTCAACCCAGTGCCTCTCACACCCAACACCAAAACTCAACCAAGCCAAATTAACTCTTTAAACATCTTACCCCTAATCCTCATGAGAAAGAATGAATTAAGATGCACTCAATTCAATCAATTGAGGATCTATTTTGATCAAACTCTAGTAGGTTCCGGTGGAGATGTTCTTGAGAGTGTTTGGTGAGTAGGCAAGGGGAGATCTTCTTAGCAGGGATTTGACTCTCCAAAGTGATACCTCAATTGATAGATCAAAAGTCTTTATCTCCAATGAGGCAATCCCTTCAAACTATAGGCATGGTCCCCTAGCTACTACTCATTTTTGAAGTAAAGTGTCAATTGGTGTGAATCAAGCTATAGAATGCCCTTAGTTTCTCTCCCTAATTGATTTAGAATTGAATTCATCATAATTGAGCTTTGGTGAGCTCAGACCAAGTGGGGAGGGATGAATGGCATTCATCTCTCACCGGAGGTTGATGATGAATCATCGGTCATTCATTCCATGTGATTAGAACAAACTATTATGATAAATCACGTTAGATTTTTTTTTTTTGATTTTATCATTTAAAAAACATCTAAATCATTTTAAATCACTTAATGAATAGAAATGGTTTAATGGATAATCATAAACTCTTTGTCTCTTCACTAAGTTTAATTAACTCAAATTAAAAAAATAATACTTAATGGATTTGACTAAGCTCAAGTGTGACTATTCTTATATGAATAACTTAGACTTAATGGCTTTAAATTGGTTGTTTGATAATGTTTATTTGATTTGCTTCAATCATTTTATAATTATGTTCCATAGGTTTCTGTGGTGTTTCTTTTTAGTTGTGGGTGGGTGGGGGGATACCATGCAGATAGTAGGGTGTACTTATTGAAGTGATTGGGTACGACATTGAGGTATGATACACTATCTCAAAAGATAGAGACATCACCCTTCAATGGGCCTAATCATATAATAAGGACTCTAAGGTATGGTGGGTCTTGAATATACTAGAAAATTTTCCCTACTTTACATGGAAGAATAAAGCAATAAATTGGGTTCTAAAGTTCCCTATGGGGGCAAGTCCCCATAGTTAATTACATCCTAAGGATGGTGAATTCCTTAATACTCTCGATTAAAGTATGTTGTCTCCAAATATTTCAAGGATAGACTATCAATAAATTGGCTATGTTGGAAAATCAAGTGAAAGATCAAGGAGATGACCTATGTTTGGAAGCCAAAGAGAATAAGTAGGAAATGCCCATGATACTAGGAAACCTAGTGAGCATTTCAATCTATTGCTTGGGCTTTATATATTTGAAAGTGAAGAGAATTATTTATTTGAGTTGAAATTTATTAGATTTATGGGCTTATAATCCATCAACACAAGGTTGTGAAAAAATAGAGGTGGGGATTTATGCTTGTAACCCAGGAAATAGCTACCTCGGATCCTAAATCTATGGTGGCTTAGAGCTAAAGCATGAACTAAATCTAAGCAATGGGCATAAGGTTTACCTCCAAGAGGATAAACCACTTGGCATTACAACCACACAGTGGCCGCTAACTGTTCCTAACTTTAAATCCATGTAGACAAGTCTTATGAATTTACAAGATAGTTAGGTTCTTATTTATTTAGAAAGAGTAAGTTGTAAACCCACTCCCCAAGAGACTAGAGAATGAGTGGTATGAATAATGACTTAGTCTAATTAGAAATCATTTTAAGTTTTATTTAATTTTTTGACTCTTCATTTTGACAAAGGCTATAGGATTTTTATGCCTAAATGCATGATAAAATGGATTATGGGCTAAATCAGCAAAAGAGGTATTTTTCAACAGAGGAGGCCATCAAAGGTCAAGCCTTCCCTATCATAAGGATGGAATCCCAGACAATATGCATGCATGATGTGAGACATACAACATCCAACTAGTTTACTTAAACTTTTGCATTGTGATAGCTTCTACAAACAACTTCTACTTAGTGTTGATTAATGGAGAAACACATGGTTTTCAAATCATGATAGTAAGGCGAAAGTTACCAATGGTATCTTTTACATATGGATAGAATCTAACTTGACACAACTCATGGAATGTCTTAACAATCATACAATCCTAGTATCTAATCAAGCTTTTGATTGAATGAACAAGCTATTAAAGAATCTATCTTATATATGGGGTAGTATTTATTGTGATGCAATTAGCCAACTAATTGGCAAACAAAGTAGAGAGTTGCATCTCTTTCTTTTGTGGTATCTTCTAATTATTAGGATAAAGTACTCAAACTTTTACATTGTGATAGCATAAATATTCCATATTCTATATATTAAAGGATAAATAGGTCTCCATAGATTTACTTCTTATATTTTATTCTCTTTTCCAAATTTTGTACCATATTGTCTTTTTTAATGATAATATATTATCTTATGGTAAAAAAAAGCACTTATCCATGCTAAATGTGTTGCATGCCTCATGGCCTTTAAAATTATAGCTCATAATCCTCATACATCATTTTGGCTAGAATCTAATTTAGTCCTTTTATTGACCTATTAAAGAAAAGTACACCTTTACCATACCCTAGAATTTAATTCATATATGCAACAACAACAACAACAACAACAAGCCTTAATCCCACTATCATACATGAATCCTTCGTCTCCATTGTGTCCTATTATGTGTCAAGTTCTCATTTAATTCAAAGTATACTAAGATCATTTTTATACATCTTAACCAAATCTTTTAGGTCTACCTCTACCTTTCTTAACATAAGGCAAATCTAATGCATCTACTCTCCTAATGGTCCAGCGGGCCAAACTATTTAAGGTGACTCTCCTCATCTTATCTACCTTTAACTCCATCTTTTTCTGAACATACTCATTTTGCATTATATCTCTAAATTAAAGCCACTCATCCACGAGCATCCTCATCTCTAACACTTAACTTAGTCTTATGTTTCTCTTTATTAGCCAACATTCGCACCATAAGTCATTCTGTCTTACCACCATCTTATAAAATTTTCCCTTGAGTTTAATGGAACTTTCTATTACATAATGGGCCATGCATTCCTCAACTTCAATGTGCAAAAGATAAATAATTTGAAGCACATCTAGCAATCACCTATAAGAAGAAGGGAACCAACCAACCAACTTACTTGGTAGACTAGAGCTACTTCTCAAAAATTCCAAATTACATCAACTCCCAACACATAGCTAAGTATACTACTCAAAAGTTGCCTTCGAGATCTCCCTTGCATTAGAAACAAATACTTGTAATTTTTCTTTCTAATCTTATATATATATATATATATATATATATATATATATATATATATATATATATATATATATATATATATACATCACACTTATAAATAATGTTTATATTAGTGATCATTTGACCAAATGTGGTTACAATGTTTAAACAAAGAAGAAGCTTGAAAGGTCTTGATCATGGTTCATTATAAGTTGTGTGGGACTTATCTAATTGGCTTAAAGTCAAATAATTTAATTATTATTAGCCCACCATGACACAAGATTGCATGAATTTTTCTAGAATATGTCTTCAATGTCAATTTCGTGGCTCAATTCATCACATGTGCCTTCATCTCTTACACCTAACCATCACATCCTTTCTATTTGAATGTTATGAAATATATATAATTATACCAATTAAATCCATTTATTTTAAAGGTCATAAGTTTATATTAACTTCCATTGATTATTTATATAAGCGAAGTTATTTTAAAAAAAATGTTAAAGTAGATATTTTACTACACTTCTTTCAAGATAACATTTCCAATAGATTTTGTGGGCCTCATCATAATACATCTAATAAGTGCATGACATTTATAAGTACTAAAATTAATAGGTTTTCTCATCACAATAATATTGATTGGAAATACTGAAATATTTATTATCTAAGCATTAATAGTTGGTAGAATCTTTCAAAAAGACTTTTGTGAACCTGTTAAAAAACTTTTGTTTGATAATAAATAATAATGGCATGATAAATTAATAAAAGCTTTTGGAGTTATAGAATCACTAATCAGGCCTTATGTAGGAAACCTTATGCATTAGCCTTTAGGTTCGAGGTAAATTTTTCTTTAGAGGTTGAGTTTCTTTCATTACGTATAGCTATCACTACAAAATTTATTGATCACCAAAATATTTAACTTCAATAAGAAGAGCTAGATAATTTTGATGAACTTCAACTACAAGATCAACAAAGCTCCAAATTATCTATTGCTCGATAAGAATTAAAATCATATATATTGCAAAGACTTTCATTTTAAGAGATTTGGTATTAGTAATAAAATGACATATCGATATGGTTTTGAAACTAAAGTTAAAATACGACATAAAAATTTCAAGTTAAACAAATTTTTGGATTGCGAGATATAGCATTAAGAAGCTCAAATAGTTTAATTTAGTTAAAATAAATTAATAAACTTTATAAAAATCATGAAAAATCATTTAAATCAGCTAAAACTTTGGAAAATTATATTAAATCATAAAAAAATCATCAAAAAATACAAATAGATATTTATTTTGAAGGTATTTTAGAGAGAAATTTATTAAAAATATCCTTAATTGATTTGAAATAATAATTAGAGCTTAATTAAGGTTTAATTAAAAAGTTAGTTACTTTAATAACTCCCTAATTAATTAATTAACCCTAAAATTTTCAAGATTATTTATGGGGATGACCTATGCCTCCCCTAATTTTCTTGTGAATTATTGGCTAATTAATTAGGAGAATTAGCTAATTAGGCCTTAATTTCTCTGTTAACTTGATTAAAGGTTAATTAATCACATGAACAGTAAATTAATTAATGTCAAGATCTAGGAAGACTAGTGAATTGGATCTTGATTTTTGTACTTTTAAAAAACTCCATATCAAGAGAAGTATGCTAGAGACCTACTTGCTCGTGCTCAAATGGACGAGAATTTCTACGTTGGATTGGATTCAATATGATTTTGGGCTTATAGGTTTTCCACTCGGTTGAGAGATGCTTAGAAGAAGGATTGGACTTCGTTCCTAGTTCATCGTCTATCACTACCAAGGAGATCTCTTTGGAGATGGATCAGATAGGTTTCATAGAGAGGAAATGCGGCCTAGTAGGAGGACTCAAGGTGGGGAAGGAAGAGAACCAACAAGAGATTATCAAACAAGAAGATGAACAAGGCTCTAGTGTTGAGTAGGCTTATGCACCTTGGACTTCTTGATAGCATCCACAATGGCAGATAGGAATGAGGAAGAGCTTAGCTATTGCTAGCTTGATGTTGTGCAATACATACCAATCAAAGAAAAATTGACTAACTTACCATATCCTCAGGAACAAGATTTGAATTTCCAATTTTAGCTCTAGCGTCAATTTGCTTCACATAGTTGCATAGGGGAATTGAATGTTATTGCAAGTGAAATCTCTTTGAGGTGTGAGGTGTTGGAGAAGTGAGCCTAGAAGGTGGAGTTCTATCGATTCCAGCCTGGGAATTAAGGAGAATCGAAGGTAATGATGTAAGCGTAAGAAAGAGGCTAGGAACTCTTCTATTACCTAAAGGAAGCAAGTGTGGGACCCTTTGAAGTGATTAGAAGTAGGAAGAAAGAACTTATGTGAAAGAATGACTAGCTTCTCTAGCACCTTCACTTTACTCTTTTTTTCTTTGAGTTTTCCTTTCACAAGTAAAGTCTTAATTTATACAAGTCAATATTAAAATTGAAGTGATGCCCTACAAATTAGAATTCTATTTTGAAAGTTCTATCTTTTAATTAAGGAACATAATTTCATCCAAAAGATTCACCCTCGATTTGAAATAGAGGATTATAACTCGCTTTAAAAAAGAAGGTAAGCTCTGATGAAATCAAAGTTTTGGGGAACTTATAACCAGATAGGTTTTTTCAAAAGTACATTTTAGTTTTCTCTACATGAATAAACTGATCAAAATGTATGTGTAGTTTTCATTTTTTAGGTGGGGCTATGGTTAGCCAACTCACCGAGAAGTTAGACGCATCCCAAAGGATGTCTGAGTTTTAACACATAAAGTAAAGTTTTCTTCGGTAAAGTTCACTCCACTTGAACCAGTATGCTTTAGAATACTGATCCTATATTGAATTTTTCTCACAACTCAAGTGGCTTAGGAACAATCTTACAATCTGACTACCCCTCCCAAATGGCCGTGAGTTTGTGGTATGTATGAAATGGGCTGACATAAAAGTATGTATGTAGTTGGTGAAAGCGGTAGATGAAGAAGCCCGATGAAAGCAGAATCATTTTATAGAAGGCATATATCTCACCGATAAAAGAAGCTCGATTATGTCATTAGTTGAGGACTGAAAGTTAGATTTGAAGAAAAATAAGGGTTTAATGTTAGAAAAGTTGCACCTTGAGATATGAGACCTTTGTAAGTAGGGCTACCTCATCCCACAGACATGAGCTAGAAAGTTCTCACAAGCTCATTTATGTACGTATGCACCTATAGCAAGGCTTTCCTTTCTTGTAGTTGGAGAAAGATAGAAAATAAAGCTAAGCATAGAGAAGCGAATATAGTGGGAAGTTTATGGTCCATCCCTTTCCAATTATAATTGAACTTTAAGGAATTTTCTCTTCTTGCCGTGAAAGGGATTGGCTACCAAATTCTATTACCAATTTCAAACCTTAGATTTTGATATATAAGCACTAGGTGAGTTTCAAATCTATTTGGGTAGAGTATGGCTTGAAAATGTCAAGCTAAACCTATTATAAAGTAAACAATTGGTTTATCTTAGCCTTAACTATGGAACCTTATTTCCCGTGATAGTCTTCCCTTGAATCTAGGTTGTAAGAAGGAAGCACTATAGACAAGAATTGATTCTAATTGATGATAAAGTTTGTTGTAGTTATCTAGTACAAGAATCAATTTTTTTATAGGGCTAAAAATGAATCACTTCTTTTGGCTTTTTGATCCCATATTGAAGGGTGGATTTCAAAAGATATAAAAAACATCTCTCCAAGTCATACTTATGACTATCATCAAGTACAATTCTAGAGAATCCTATATGTATTTATGAGATCAAGTATGAAATTCTATTTACTCACTTTCACTTTCAGTTGAGTATTCATTTCCCTCCTTTTCCTATTAGGATTGAAAATCCTATATTTTACATATCCATACGATCGAGTCCTTGGGTTTTTGAAATAGTGTAATGGAAAAAAGAAGTGCTTTGAATCATTGCTATTGGACTAGGACCTGTTATGAAAAAGGGAAGGTATTTCGAATTGTTTTTTGACATGGACAAAAGAAGGGAAAACCTCTAAAATTCTTCCAATATTGGACCTTGAACATATAGTAGTTTCAAATCGAATATCTTTATAAAGAAGATCTTTTGTGACTTGGTAGCTTGCTCCAGTCCCCTTCCAAAATTTTTGTTATTTGGTTAGCCATACGCTTCACATATTTTTGGTGATTCACATGGCATCATCAAATGAAACAAATCTTGGATAAGAATCTACAATGAACTAGAACTCCCTTATTGGCGATCCTTTACTCCAACAACTTCTAGGGTTCCTCAAACAATATGATATCTCACACTGGGTAAATCTTTAACCCTTCCTTCTATTACTAAGAATACAGAATGTTCATGTGAATTATGGCCAATACCAGGTATAAAAGCAGCGATTTCAAATCCAAAGGTAAATCATACTCTAGCAACTTAAGGCAGAGTTTAGTTTTTTTTGGGGTGATAGTGGAATAGTTGACAAATATGTCACCCTTACTATCACTCTATAGAACTATACATGAGATTTTCACCTCATATAGCTCCTCATTCAATTATTTTGAAGTAATTGGATCCTTTTCTTCATTTGAGAATCTCCTCCCTTCTTCCTACTCCCAAAGAGTAAATCGACAATTTTATTCATGTTTCATGTTCTAATTGAACACTTTTCATTTATGATCAAAGGAGAAGATTCTTCCTTTTACAAATCTTATGTGGATCAAATCATGATCTTCTAATTATAAGAAGATGAAGAGATCTTTCTTGATCAATCCCTTTTCCCTCATTCTTGAACTGGAAAGATCATTTTTGAGTTTGAATTTGTTCATTTGGAATTTGGGCTCTTCTATCTTCTTTTTTCTTGTTAAATCAAAAGCACTATGTAAAATCTTCAGGTTTTCCTCCTCCTTTATCCATATATCCTATAGGTATAGCGTTTGAATCAATAAAGAACATCAATAACCTTTCCTTCTGTATGAATTGATATTCTGCCATTTTAATTGCTTCCCAATACCTCCTAAGGAAAATCCATTTTCTGAAAGATTATATCTTTCATGCTTTGGTGAGTCATCCAAGATCCTTTCGATGACCTATGATGTGTTGAAATCTATATGATTCGATCGATTGTATAAGGGCCACGATAGAAACAAAATTGAGGAAACAAAAGACAGTTATTTTCTATTCTATCTTTTCTATTATGTATTATTAGATTATTCTATTCTATATATTCTAATTATCTAATAATTCAAATTATTTCTAATTAGATTAGTCTTATAGTCTTTGTTTTAGTATTAGTTAGTGATCCCAGCTCGACGAGTCCTTTCTTCCATGATGAATTGTTTGCACTAGTCCTACATTTTGTCTCATGGATCGAGGAGAAAGGGGGCTCTACACAAAGAGGGTTGTACCATGAGAGAACCAAGGAGGTCAACTGCTTCAAATATACCACGTCAATTTTGGCAATGTAATGGAGTTGGGCCCTCATGTCGATCCAAATGAATCAGTCTTTCTATGTGGGGTCCATCTTTGCCTGCTAGGCAAGAGGATAACAAGTTACAAATACTATCTCTATCTCGATAGGACATGTATTTCTATTACCATTCAATTCATAAATGAAGAAGAAGTAGTTAATGGTGGCGTTATCCCTTTTATTGTATGTGTTCCTAAGAAAAGGCATTGAAACACATAGGAACTCTAGAATGGAAATAAAAATGAAATTAGTTCTAGTTCTTTCAAAAATTCATTAAGAAAGAGATGGCCTTCTTCTTGACTTTCTAGCCTTTAGTATAGTAGTAGGAATTATCTAATCAAAAGGTCTACCAACTTTGAATCTATTGGAGTAAGGGAAATATGTATTGGTGGGTAGGGTATGAAAAAAAGGCATGAATTTCATCCTCGCTTGGCTCAGGAGAAATGGCTATCAGTTCTTACTCATTTCCCATCTCTAAAGTAAAGGTAGTTGATCCGAGTGGAGGTTGCCTCCATTGATCTTTCTAGCCTAGTTAGTCATGTCGAGACCAAGGAAGCTTAATGCCATTATTTTGAGTTAAAGTTAGAAAGATTGAAAGGAAAGATAATGGTAGAGGAGATTAATCACATTAGCTTGGTTGTAGAACTTATTTCAGAAGCTGGTATATAGTAGAGAATAGAATAGGCTATGATGCCAGAAGAAGGGGAGAGAGAGTTTCACTCTTAAGAGATCCTATGAAAATGACCAGGGAAATAGAAGCCCACTATGAGGTGAGAATTCCTGACAAACAAGTGGAAGATCATTCCAAGCTCTAATCCAGTCTCTAATGGCATCATGCTAGGAAGCTGAGTTAGGGTTTAGCTTTTTAAGTTTATGGTCATAGAGATTCAAATTCTCAGATATGAAGTAAAGGAATTGTAGTACAATTCTAGAAGAAATGTTGCATTGCATGAAAGGGGGAGGGTTGGGATAGTAGCTAAATAAGATAAGAGGAATCCAACCCATTAATTATAGACTTCTAATCATCATTTGACTTAGCCTGAGCCAAAAAAAGCCCTAGATCATGAGAGGACTTTTTTTTCTAGATACAAAGTCAAAGATATAAGCGATAAAAGAAGATATGTTAAATAGCATATCACGGGAAGAACCCAAGTAGAATATTGGTGGCGGATCGAGGAGATTGAGCAGAGGCTCTCTATTCTGCTATCCCATACCCAAAATTGTTCAATGGCACTCAAAATGACAATGACTTGGAGAACTTCCTCTAGGATATGGAGGAGTACTTCAAGGCTGCACGTGTTCCAGAGGAAGAAAAGGTCAATCACCGATTTATCTCTGGGGATGCCAACAAATTATGGTGTAGAAGATGGATGGAGGATGATGCTTATGTTGGCCATCTTATGATTGAAAGATGGGAAGAAATAATTCAATTGAAGGATCAATTCCTTCCTTGCAAGACAACATTGGTTGCAAGAGACTCACTAATGAAATTGAGGCATACTGGTATAGTGAGGGAATATGTGAAAGAATTCAATTCCTTTATGCTTGACATCAATAAAATAATGTCCACTGAGAACAAGCTCTTCAATATCATGTCAGGTCTCCAATCATGGGTGGGCATTGAACTAAGGAGCTTGGGTGTGAAGGATTTGCCCACAACCATGGATGCTATGAATAGTTTGGTTTCTTATAGCTTGGGAATTCTTCTAAATTTGATGTCAGTAAGCCTAAGTAAAAGGACAAGAATAAGATGAAGGAAGAAAGATAAAAATGGTTGCAAAGCTAAGCCTAAAGTGGATGGACAAGAGAGCAAGGGAAAGATAAACTCTGACTCTTTCATTTGTAATGGTCACCATCGGCAAAAGTCTATCCAAAGCAAGAGAAGTTGTGCCTTAGTTAACAAAGGAAGTGGAATCTGACTCGGAGATCCCAACATGAGTAAATACTCTATAATTATTAAATTTAATCCATACGGGGTCCTCTCATCTTGTATATTAAGGTTTTGCTTAATGGGAATGATGTGTTGGCTATGGTTGACACAGGGATGCACAATTTTGTGGCTGAATGGATGGTGCAGACCTGGTGGGTCAGAATCCATGCAAGATGTCAATTAGAGCCCTGGGGATGGCCTATGGTGAGCACATGAGCATTGGTGCTTAGAGCGGACAATTGAATCTAAAAAAAGGTAGTGTCATTAGATGATTTCAGTATCATATTGGGCAATGACTTCTTTGTGGGCGTAAAGTGCTACCTCACCTTGATTGGGATGGTGATCATGGATGAGAGGCAACTTGTGCCTAGATGTAGCCTTCCAAACAAAGGAAGAAAAGCAAAGGCATGGGATGCTATCTGCTATACAAGTGGAAAATGGTTTGAAGAAGGCTACTATCACTTACCTTTTTGCATTCTTTTAATACATCTAGTTCATTTCCTACAAGCCTTCCTAAGCAGTTGATTCAATAACAAATGATATGTCGATCAGATTAGAAACTAATGGTAGGTTACTTATTCCCATGACTGATGTAGTCGAGTCATTACAATAGCTAAAATTCACATTTGTTACCAAGCTTTTAGACATTGTACCTTTAGGTGCCTGCAGGAGTAAGGGCCTCTCACTAAGATCATTTCCCACCACATGCTATACAGAGAAAGAGCACCTTTCCAGCCACGCTTGTGTCCCGACCCTTCCCACCTACCAACAGGAGTGAGCAAGATTGCTTGTTGCATGCTTGGCTTTCTTTATTGTTTGCTATCGTGCTATTGAATGCTTCCTTCCCATTAATCAAACCCTTCTCAAAGGAATCGTACATGAGACTCTCATGTCATATGGCTCCATCCTATAATATGGACCTCCCTCTTTCTTTTTTCCATTTTTGGATCCGAAGAGCCAGCCTCATCGCAGCATTCTGAGCCGATTTTTCTCTTTATTGAGATAAGAGTTCCTCAATAGCTTTAAAAATCTTTCAGAGCTATTCTGGAGAAGTCTAAAGAAGGTCATATGAACTGAATCTTCTCGATGAACTCCCTTTTGTGCCCTCTATTCCTATATGAAGAAACCAGTTCTTACATCTTTGATTTCACATCTTAGACTGTAGGGCCGTCAGGAACTCATGGCTCTATGGTAGGAGAAGAGGAAGAGGGTTGAGTTGGTGGACCACTTTCATTCTTACTGTCACTGACCCAACCGATGAGGATGCTTCTTTTTCGGTACCAAATCTCTGCTCAAATAGTGAGCTACCCCGACTTGGTATTGAGGGTACGGGAGATGAGGTGGGAAGAACCAGTTTTGGGCTCGAAGTAGAATCACTGTATGAAAACATCATGTTAATGTTACCTATCATGGTTGCATCCTCTAGATTTAGTAGAGCGAAAAGGGTTGACAAAAAGAGACCTACATCCCACCCCTTTGTAATGAAATGGAGTGTATTTCCAAATAGATTCCAATTTTAGAAAAATGAGATTTAAATTGAAGCATAAAATAAACAAACCTACAGACAAAATGCTAATCAAAATCAAGTAACAAAAAATTTGAAATTTGTTTAATTATCATAGTATATAACATCTCCATAATTGCATATAAAAATAGAAAAAGTAAAAAAGAGAAGGCATAACCAGAAGAATTATGTGAAATAAGTCAATTTATCTAGTTGAGACATTCTATTTTGAACAAATCAACCTCTAGATAGAAAAAGACTTCTTCTTGTACGAGTAGTCATTGAATAACTATCTAGTTTTTGAGTTCTTGATTAGAAGGTTGTGTAGCAAAGAAAGATGCAAAAAGATTATCTTTCTTTGATCTAGGAGTCTTAGAAGAGCCCTTTCTTGATGATGAAGTCCCCCATTCAAACCCCCATGATAATCCCATCCAGGCTATTCCGCATGAACTTAATCTAGATTCTATGAGGAAGATAATGAAAGATATACTTCTTATGCATCGCAATGGTCAAAGGAGTATCATTATTTCGGATAAGGAAATAGACAAAATTATCAAAATCAAATGACAAATTCTTGATAGAATGTCTCAATTGGATTTCAACCCATTCGGCATCGACTACAACACCATTGAGGGACTTAAGACCACCCCGGGTGGAGAATTCAATATTTCTATTTTGGAGGCTAAGTTGAAATTGGTGAGAATTCCATGAGCTCTAATATATCTAAGGAGTTTGTTCGGGCTAGCAAGTCTTTCAATCTCAATGGACCATATCGCACTCCTTGAGGTTGAGAATCTAAAAAAATATCAAATTATGACTACCATCACTTACACATTCTTGCCATACTACATGAGGGGACCCGCTATCCTAGAAGAACTATGATCAAAATCAAGCCTCGAAGTCTAAAGAGGAACCCCTATTGCCCGAGAATAGGGGGTTTTAGAAACCAGAAAGATTTCTTCATCCTTCTTGACTCCATTAATAAGCTACAAGGCGAATAAAGTGGGAACACTAGTCTTCACATTAAGACTTGTAATCATGCCTAGTCATCCAAAGACATTTATTAGCTTAAAGCTCTTTAACGAATTTATCTTTCTCTACTTACATCAACCTGTGAAGCTAGCATAAAAGCTAACTTACATTACATAGAGAATCCAACCTCCATCAACATGGTGGGTTGAGTAGAGTCCTTCTTATTGACCTTGTGATTGGGCCTCAAGATCCAATCCATTTCAATGTGGTAGATATTAAGGCATCATTCACTTTCTTATTTAGAAGGCTTTTGCCCCATTTAGCAGGGCCCTTCCCCATCTATGCTACAAAAATAAAAATTTGTCAAGTTCGTGCTCGTTATCAATGACAAACTAGTCACTATCTTTGCTGACTATGAATAAGTGGGGATCAATGGGAAGGAAATATGCTTTCAAAGAGGGTGGTTAATCTAAACATCATAGTAGCTTTCAAAAGGCTTGGCGTCCACTACGAGCGAGTCAAGTGTAGTCAATTCCATAATAAATGTAAACATAAGATCTTATCAAGTTAAGCAAAACCATACTACCAAGCCATTCAAGTGAAAGAAAGGACCCGAGACTCGACTTTGAGTGACTTACTACTATCGAATCTAGAAAGAAGAGAAATCTTTGACTTGTTGGAGAATAGGTCTGCTAGTTGAAGTCCAATGACTTTCCAACCCAATCAATATTCTTTCGGGCCCTTAGTTTTTAACTTGTGTAAACCTTAAGTTGGGGAAGCATGTAGAAGCTAGAAAGGAAGAATTTTATTGCATTTGAAGGTTACTAGCTACATTATGACTTCTTGCTGAAGATGCCTTAAGATGATCACAACTTATAGAGATATAGCTCCATACTCAACCTAAAGAGAGCCCAAATTGCATCTCTAAATGAATAAAAGTAGCATTAAAACTCCACCTCACTTGCTATAATAGGCTCATAGATCTAGTACCTTGGAAACATAACTTCAATTCAATGGAACATAACTTCCAAGATTCTAAACTTTATGGATCGGTAATGCACTATTGAAATGGGATCTCAAATCTTTTGACTTAAGGAAGGACCCAAAAAGAGCTTTTGATCAACCCATGAACCGGCTATACATTCCAATTTTCAAAGGCACTAGATGAAAACTTCAACTAGATCAAGGTCTAACTGATAAGGAATATGCACTATTAAAAAATAGAAAGCTAAAAACTCATCTGCCAAGACACTATGTGGCTCGTATGCCAACCCATTCTCTAACTTCTCTGGATCACTACTATTAGCTTAAGAAGAAAGAAAAAGATATCGGAGTTAGAATAGAAGGTGAACAAAGCATGTTCTCTATTGGCTATTGGAACAATAGGATTCCTACCTATATAATAATAAGAAGAATATCATTTGAATAGAAGGCGCTAGTCTTTGAAGGATGGTATAGGTAATTTGCTATGCACTATGAAAAAATAACTTAATAAAATGAAACAGACTTTCTCACTAGAAACTTATCCTACCTATCCCCTGCCTACATAGTAAAGAAATAGAGAGCACTAGCGCCTTGGTTCTGAGCTTCCTTTCTTGCTAGGAAAAGCATTCAAAGCGAAGTTTCCTTCACGCTTAGCTCCTCTTTGTTGCACTGGCTACTCCACTTAAGGTAAGGTCTTTACTTGGCCACACTCCATTAAGTAATATTTTCCTTTCCTGATTCATGAAAAAAGATGGCTGCACTTCTTCCTTTTCGCCTAGGTAAATCAATAAAATCCCTCAAAGCTTGCATTAGTGAGAATTCAAGATATTTGTTTTGGAGGCTAAGTTGAAATTAGTGAGAATTCCATGAGCTCTAATATATCTAAGGAGCTTATTTGGGCTAGAAAGTCTTTCAATCTCGATGGAACATATTGCACTCCTCGAGGTTGAGAATCTGAAAAAGGATCAAATTATGACTACCATCACTTACACTTTCCTGTTGTACTATAATAATAAACTAATAACTAATAAAATAACTAATAAAACTAAACTAAAACTAACTAACTAATAAACTAATAAACTAACTAAGTTATAAAACTACCTAATAATGAATAATAATAATAAACTACTAAACTAACTAAAAGTTATAATAACTAACTAATAACTAAACTAAACTAATAATTAATAACTAATAAAACCTAAAAAACTAACTAAAACTAAACCTAAAACTAATAAAACTAATAACTAAATATCATCAATAATTTTAGTTAGTTAGTTATAATAAGTAATAATAAATAACTAAAACTAAACTAATTAACTAATAACTAACTAATAAAAACTAATAAACTAATAACTAAACTAAACTAATAACTAATAAACTAATAACTAAACCTAATAACTTAATAAAACAAACTAAAATAAATAAAACAAACTAATAAAATAACCCAATTTGTCATTACGGGAATGACAAATTGGGTTCAAATGAGTTAGGTTGACCAATTGACCAATTTGAACATAACCCAATATATAGGTCAAATTGGGTTCAAATGAGTTAGGTTGGCCAATTGACCAAATTGGGTCAAGAGGACCATTGGGTTATGTTCAAATGGTCATTTGCAATGCATTGGTGCAAGTGATTTGACTCAATTTGAAATGGATTTGGATTTGTCTCATATCGGTTCATTTAGGCTAAATGGATCAAGTTAACTAATTTGGCCAAATTGGTCGAATTGGGTGGATTGAAGGTTTGGTTTATGTTTTATTGATAAATTGAGATTGATTAGAGGAATTAGTTTGATTTGATTTTGATTAGAATGAGTTTTAGTTCAATTTAATGCATTAGGTCAAATTCGTTCAAATGGGCCAACTAGGTTGATTTGATTGAATTGACTTTAATTGGTGGTTGTTCAATACTTAATTTGTGATTTGTTGAAGGCATTGGTTGCAATTAATTTGGATTGTAATGAGATTTGGCCTAATTTGGTTTTTAGGTCAAATTGATCCAAATTGGGTTAAGTGGTCAAATTGACTTGGCTAAGTTCAATTGGTTGTAATTGGGTGATCAATGATGAGAAAAAATCACTTTTGTATAGATTGAGTGAATTTATTTGTTCCAATTTGGGTAGGATTAAGATTTGACTTAATTTAGTCATTTAGTCCAAATTAGGTCAAGTGAGCTAATTGGCTTGATTAGGTTGAATTGAAGGGGTATGAAGATTCCTCCAACCCAACCAATTTATAGGCTTATGAGGGGTGCCACTTCTAGCAAACATCATCATTTTGGCTTTCCCTGTTGCTCCAATCTCTACCCCCCCCCCCACCCTTTTTTATGCCTAGTAATGCGTTGTGCAGATCCATAATTAGTTCTGTTTCTTCATTTGGTTTTCTGGTTGTTGATCTTGGCAAGACCTAGCCAAATGATGATGTCTACTGGTTGGTAGTGAGAGGACTCTAAGTACCAAGTTGATGAAAAAATAATTATTTTTGTTAGTTTCTTATTTTCTCTTTGCACTTAACAGTGGGAAATGAGTCTATTTATCTGCATATATTAGGTAGATTTTACTTCAACACAATGAAAATATGGAAATTCCATGAATCCCTGAGGTGGATAAATTCGAGGACTCAACAGTAGTGCAGAATGGAGTTTCTCATCTGGTGGATCTGATCTATATTTCTACTTATGGGGCAAGACAAACCAAAGGTTCAAAGAAGGAAAGCGCAAAAGAGTATATAACCAACCCACCCATTTGTATAACCTATTCAATGGTTGCATGCATAAGGGAAATACATGTTTATGATACCTTAGTCAGGATGAATAGGGAAGTCAACCTATGAGCACAAAAGAATGTGAGTACCACTGACTGTGCTTAGACTGCTGGAGTTGAAATTGGTTAGGTTGGTGCTTTATCGAGTCCAAAAATATTGAATTCTAAGTGAGCTACTTTTTATGAATAAAAAGTGACTATTTCACACCTATTTTCTAAGATTATAAAATGACTCTCTTTTCATATTGTATGCTCCCAAACTGAAAAGACCTCAATCATAGGTTTCACTATCTATAGACAGTCTAACCTTCTTTTTCCCATCCAACAAGGAAGCAAAGTGTAAAGAGTAGTCCATCTGGGGAAACTAGCTAGCAAAGGTGCTAGCTAAGGATCTAGGGTTCTCATTGACTAGCGATCAAGAAACTGTCAAAGTAAGGTCGGCCTGGTCACTCGTTGTGGAGATCGAGGCGAGAATCAAATGGAGCCTGACGATAAGCTCTATGCATTAGCAATGGCGGGTTATGCATGAAAAGTTTCTTCATTCCATTCCTACCTACTATTGACTTCTATAATCAGGCTCCCCTTATGAAATAGGGCTGAGATAGATGAGTAGGAAGATTCTGCCTAAGCAAACTCTATAGTGTTTCAAGAGGGGGAATCTATTCTTGTGCATTCGACCACAGTGAAAGGCAATAGTTGAACTTCTACAGTGAAAGGAAATAGTTGAACTTCTACATTGAAAGGGATAGCTTGAGTCTTCATTTTGAATCCATCTGGTAGAGGTTTTGCATCTCTATACTTCTCTGACTGGGTGGGAGGGACTTGGATGATCAATCTCTTTGATTAGGGGAAGATGACTAATCTGAATCTATTGACACTCTACCTATGCCATCTATCTCTATATTAGATCTGCAAGCCGATTCCATAATTATGCATTCAGATCGAGAGAGATAGTCGATCAGTAATCCAGAAAGGGATTTCAATGGTTGATAAGTTTAGTGCAATTCCTACCATCCATGTTTAGATATCTCTCTCCAAAACTTAAAAGAAAAAGATAATTTTTCATTTACATGTCAAAAAATTCTTTTAATTATCTAGGTCTCTTGTGGAGATTGCATAAACTTTCCTACAAGTCCAACTGCAAAGGCAATTTTTGGTCCAGTGTGTGTGAGATAGAAGAAACTCTCATCATCATCACATCACTCCTTTCTTTAGAAAGCAACATAAACCTCATGCATGCCTAAATTCTATGTCAATTTTCCACTAGCAATAGAATAATGTGAGAGACCTAACATAGTTATAGAAAACTTCATGAAGGCTCTCGTTGTGTGCCTTGCTTTTTCTAGTATCTTTGGTGGTTAGCTCTAAAAGTTTGGAATGATCAACATACTCTAAGAGTATCTACGCACATAAGCAAGCATCTCCAACCAACAATAAATTCGCTCTTCTTCTTAATAGGAACTATTAGCTTTGGAATGGTAAATTAATGCTTTGTGCTTTTCATCGAAAACTCAATTCGAGCATTCGAGTAGGTAGGTTATTTTTGTCCAAGATAGTGCTATATTGATGAAAGCAAAAGAAATATCAAGTCTTACATGTATCACCCTAGCTAGATTAATTTCTTTTTTAAATCAGAAGTGCTAAGCAAAGTCTAATGGGGGTTGGAAAAGATAGCAAAAGTGATTGTCTTGAATTTATTTGTTTTGAGACTGTCAATGTTCATTCTACCAATCTGGTCTAATTTGTTGCCTACGAGAAGGAATCAAACCATAGGTGTAGTTATTGAAGAGGAGTTAGCTAAAGCATTGATACCTTTTCAGAACTAATCCCCGACGCCTAAACTACAAAAGATTAGGAGATCTATAATGGTTGTTACAGCTTAACCACCCCCACCCAATTAAAGTTCCAGTCTTTACTTTTTTATTCACACCATTGTCAGTTGAATGGAGGAATGCAGTTCTTTGTCTTCCTTTGGTAAGTCATATCATGAGACTTTAGACTTCTCTTCTCCGCCCACTGATCACTATACCCTGGAAGAAAACTCTTATTCTTCTGAAGGTTTCATTGATGAACCAAAGATTAGTCTAACGATAGATCTACAGTCCAGGTTCAGTTCTTTGGTTTATGGAATGCTCTATCAAAGACAGCTGAACTAATTTCAAACAAACTTTGAATAACCATCAGAATCGCTAGTCATAGAAGAGACTAACTTCCACTTTGATCACAAGTAAGCATTTTCTATCTCCACGACACTAATCTAAATTCTTCTTGTGTTGGCATTTTCTTTCTATATTATCCTTATGTTCATGTTATTGCTCCTGTAATCACTAATTCCCCTTGCAAAGAGGGCATTCTATGAATGGCTTCAAAGGACTCTTGTACTGATATTTTTGCTTTCTTTCCAGGCGCTAATCAATTTTCCCTCTTAATGATTGGTCTTTCTGGTCTTGGGTCCGACCCGAAAGCGTGGATGCCCCAACTCACTGATTTGATGTACCTTGCAGGAGACCTTTTTTTATTAATGCTCCTATCAGTCGCTCCTTGCAAACAAATCTTGTTTCATACTAATGGGTAACGAGAAAAAAATGAATTCGAACTCATAGAAGCGGAATTCATTTCAAAGATGGATTGGATTTCTTTTGCAGTTGAAGTTCTAAGTCGAATTTCTTTACTTTTTCACTAGCTCCTAGGGCTAAGCTGCCGATTTATTTTAGTTATTATTAGTTATTAGTTTTTTAGTTTGATTATTTTATTAGTTACTAGTTTAGTTAGTTTATTTATTTTATTATTAGTTATTATTAATTATTAATTTATTAGTTTTAATTATTAATTTTTTATTAGTTAGTTATTTAGTTATTTTATTAGTTTAATTAGTTTAGTTATTATTATTAGTTTATCGTTATTAGTTTATTAATTTTAGTTATTAGTTAATTTATTGTTAGTTATTAGTTTTTTATTTAGTTATTTAGTTTTATTATTAGTTATTAGTTTATTAGTTTTAGTTAGTTTTAGTTATTTATTTATTATTATTATTTAGTTATTAGTTAATTTTTATTTCATTGTTAGTTTAGTTATTTATTAGTTATTTTTAGTTATTTTTAGTTTAATTTTAGTTTTTTAGTATTTTTATTTAGTTATTATTATTAGTTTTATTATTTTTTATTTTTATTTATTAGTTATTCATTTATTATCTATTTATTAGTTATTATTAGCTTATTTTTTATTAGTTATTATTAGTTATTAGTTTAGTTATTATTTAGTTATTAATAGTTTAGTTATTTTGTTATTTATTAGTTAATTTACTTTATTAATTGATTATTAGTTCTAGTTATTAATTTAACTTTTTTATTATTTGTTTTATTAGTTTTTATTAATTATTTACTAGTTAGTTAGTTTATTATTAGTTTATTTATTATTTATTTACTTATTAATTTATTTATTTTATTATTTATTTTAATTTATTAGCTTTATTAGCTTTATCATTTCTTTTTTTAGTTAGTTAGGTTTTAGGTTTTAGTTTTTTTTATTAGTTATTAGGTTAAGTTATTAGTTATTATTAATTATTTAGTTATTATTAGTTATTAGTTATTATTAATTATTAGTTTATTAGTTTATTAGTTTATTTAGTTTATTATTAGTTTAGTTTATTAGTTTAGTTTTATTTTTAAGTTATTTAGTTAGTTTTTATTAGTTATTAGTTTATTAGTTTATTAGTTAGTTAGTTTTATTAGTTTAGTTTAGTTTTTTTATTAGTTTTGTTAGTTTAGTTAATTAGTTTATTAATTTTATTTAGCTAATTTAGTTAGTTTAGTTTAATTTTTAGTTTAGTTTTAGTTTTTATTGTTAGTTTTAGTTATTAGTTATTTAGTTTAGTTAGTTAGGTTTTATTAGTAATTAGATTTAGTTTATTAGTTTTATTTAGTTAGTTTAGTTAGTTTATTTTATTAGTTATTTATTTAGTTATTTATTTAATTATTTATTTTTAGTTATCATTAATTATAAGGTTTTATTTATTATGTTTTAATTTTATTAATTATTTAGTTATTTAGTTGTTAATTTTATTATTAGTTATTAGTTATTTTTAGTTAGTTTTTAGTTAGTTTTTAGTTTTATTGGTTATTAGTTTTATTAGTTATTGGGTTTATTAGTTATTATTATTATTAGTTTATTATTATTAGTTAGTTATTAGATTTAGTATTTAGTTTTATTCATTTTATTAGTTATTAGTTAGTTTATTTTTTTATTAATAGTTTTTAGTTTATTAGTTATTAGTTTTTTAGTTTTATCTATTAGTTATTAAGTTTAGTTAGTTATTATTAGTTATTAGTTTAGTTTTTAGTTTATTATTAGTTATTATTAGTTATTAGTTATTAGTTTATCAGCTTAATTTTTATTAGTTTTTTTATTATTATTATTTATTAATTATTAATTAGTTATTAGTTTTATTAGTTTATTAGTTATGAGTTATTTAGTTTTTATTATTAGTTTTAGTTATTAGTTTTTTATTATTATTAGTTTTATTATTTAGTTATTATTATTCTTATTATTATTATTATTAGTTAATATTATTATTAGTTAGTTATTTTAGTTATTTTTAGTTTTAGTTTAGTTATTATTTATTATTTTTAGTTAGTTTTTATTAATTATTTATTTATTAGTTTAGTTATTAGGTTTTAATTATTTTTAGTTATTAGTTATTATTAGTTAATATTAGTTTAATTATTAGTTTAGTTATTAGGTTTATTTATTATTATTAGTTATTATTAGTTTATTAGTTTATTAATTTATTTTAGTTCTTATTATTAGTTAATTAGGTTATTAGTTTTAGTTTATTGGTATTATTATTTAGTTTTATTAGTTTATTAGTTCAATTATTATTTTTAGTTAGTTATTAGGTTTAGTTAGTTTATTATTTATTAAGTTATATTAGTTATAAGTTTATTAGGTTTTTAGTTATTATTAGTTTTATTTGTTTTATTATTTATTATTTATTAGTTAGTTTATTAGTTATTAGTTAGTTTATTATTATTAGTTTAGTTTATTATTAGTTTTTTAGCTATTTATTTTAGTTATTATTAGTTTTTATTTAATTTTATTAGTTATTACTATTATTAGTTTTAGTAATTTATAGTTATCATTATTATTTAGTTATTAGTTATTTGTTTTATTTATTAGTTATTATTAGTTTATTAGTTATTATTAGTTTATTAGTTTATTAGTTATTAGTTAATTAGGTTTTAGGTTTAGTTTTGTTATTATTATTAGTTTTTATTAGTTATTAGTTTTAGTTTTTTGTTTATTATTATTTAGTTTTATTAGTTTTTAGTTTATTAGTTTTAGTTAGGTTTATTATTTAGTTTATTAGTTTGTTTTATTAGTTTAAATATTATTAATTTAGTTTATTATTTGTTTTTTAGTTTATTTTATTAGTTATTAGTTTTTATTAGTTTTTAATTATTACTTAGTTATTTAGTATTATTAGTTAGTTATTTATTTAGTTAATATTAGTAATTTATTTATTAATAGTTTATTAGTTATTAGTTTAGTTAGTTTAGTTAGTTTTTATTAGTTTTTAATTACTAGTTTATTATTGTTATTATTATGTTTTTAGTTATTAGTTATTAGTCATTAGTTAGTTTTTGATTTAGTTTATTAGTTTATTAGTTAGTTTTTTTAGTTATTAGTTATTATTATTATTATTATTATTAGTTAGTTATTAGTTTATTATTTTAGTTATTAGTTTATTAGTTATTAGTTAGTTTAGTTTATTAGGTTTTATTGTTTTTATTAGTTATTTAGGTTTTAGTTAGTTAGTAGTATTTAGTTATTTGTTTACTTATTTTTAATTTATTATTATTAGGTTTTAGTTTGATTATTTAGTTATTTATTAAATTAGTTTTATTAGTTTTAGTTTAGCTTAGTTATTATTATTATTAGGTTTTATTAGTTTATTAGTTTTAGTTAATTTGTTAGTTATTAGTTTAGTTTTATTAGTTTTTAGTTTTTTTAGTTATTTAGGTTATTAGTTATTAGTTATTATTAATTTGTTAATTATTATTAATTTATTAGTTATTATTATTATTATTATTATTTTTAGTTTAGTTATTATTTTTAGTTAGTTATTAGGTTTAGTTTGTTTATTATTTAGTTAGTTATATTAGTTATAAATTTATTAGGCTTTTAGTTATTATTAGTTATTATTATTTTTATTATTATTTAGTTTATTAGCTATTAGTTAGTTATTATTAGTTAGTTTATATTATTAGTTATTATTATTATTAGTTTTAGTTATTATTAGTTATTATTATTATTTAGTTATTAGTTATTAGTTTTAGTTATTAGTTATTATTAGTTTTTATTAGTTATTATTAGTTTATTAGGTTTTAGGTTTAGTTTCATTATTATTATTAGTTATTATTAGTTATTAGTTATTATTATATAGTTTATGTTTATTTAATTTTTAGTTTATTAGTTTTAGTTAGGTTTATTATTTAGTTTTTTAGTTAGTTTAATTAGTTTAGTTATTATTAGTTTAGTTTACTATTAGTTATATAGTTTATTTTATAAGTTATTAACTTTTATTAGGTTTTAGCTATTTCTTTGTTATTTAATTATTATGAGTTATTTATTTATTTAATTATTATTAGTAATTTTTTATTATTAGTTTATTAGTTATTAGTTTAGTTAGTTTAGTTAGATTTCTATTACTTTTCTATTATTAGTTTATTACTATTATTAGGTTTTAGTTATTAGTCATTAGTTAGCTTTAGGTAGTTTATTAGTTGGCTTTTTTAGTTATTAGTTTATTATTATAGTTATTAGTTTATTAGTTAGTTTTTTAGTTATTAGTTAGTTTAGTTTATAAGGTTTTATTATTTTTATTAATTATTTAAGTTTTAGTTTAGTTTTTAGTTTAGTTAGATTTTATTTTCTTTAATTATTATTTATTTTATTATTCATTTATTAGTTTCATTATTATTATTATTATTAGTTAATTTTAGTTTTTTAGTTATTATTACTTTTAGTTTTATTAGTTTTTCAATTTTTTTATTAGTTATTAGTTTTTATTAATTATTAGTTTAGTTAGTTATTAGATTTTATTAGGTTATTAGTTTTGATTGTTTATTAGTTTTATTAGTTAGTTATTTATTTTATTATTATTTTATTAGTTTAGTTTTTATTAGTTTAGTTATTTAGTTTATTATTATTAGTTATTTAGTTTTATTATTAGTTATTTGTTTATTTATAATTATTATTTAGTTAGTTTAGTTTTTATTATTTATTATTAGTTAGTTATTAGTTAGTTATTAGTTTACTATTTGAGCTATTAGTTATTAGTTATTATTATTATTAGTTTTAGTTATTATTTTATTTATTATTATTAGTTTAGTTACTATTAGTTAGTTATTTAGTTATTATTACTTTATTTGTTTTATTAGTTCTTAGTTTATTATTTATTAGTTTTTAGTTTATTAGTTTAGTTTTTATTATTATTTTATTATTAGTTTAGTTATTTTTTATTAATATTAATTATTATTATTATTATTATTAGTTTATTTATTATTAGTTATTAGTTAGTTAGTTATTATGTTTTAGTTTATTAGTTTTTTAGTTTTAGTTATTAATTATTTTTAGTTCATTATTAGTTATTATTAGTTAATTTTATAACTACTACTTTATTCGTTATTATTATTTGTTTATTAATTTATTTATTAGTTAGTATTATTAGTTAGTTTTTTAAGTTTTAGTTATTATTAGTTCGTTTTATTAATTATTAGTTTAGTTATTTTATTAGTCTTTTAGTTATTAGTTATTTTATTATTAGTTATTATTATTAGTTTACTTGTTTTAATTATTAGGTTTATTAGTTTAGTTAATAAGTTATTTAGTTATTATTATTATTATTATTAGTTATTAGGTTAATTAGTTTTAATTTAGCTATTAGTTTATTTGTTTGTTAGCTATTTAATTATTAGTTTATTATTTGTTTTATTTACTCATTCGTTTTAATTTTAGTTAGTTTTAGTTAGTTTTATTAGTTTTATTTAGTTATTAGTTATTAGTTTAGGTTTTATTAGTTAATTTTTAATTTATTAGTTTTATTAGTTTATTAGTTTATTATTATTACTTTTATTTTTATTAGTTAGTTATTATTATTAGTTTATTAGTTTTAGTTTTTATTATTAGTTAGTTTAGTTAATTAGTTATTAGTTTAGTTTATTATTATTATTACTTAGTTTTTAAGTTTTATTAGTATATTAGTTAGTTAGTTTTAGTTTTTAGTTTAGTTTTTATTTGTTATTTTAGTTATTGTGGTTATTAGTTATTATTAGTTTAATTTAGTTATTTATTAGGTTATTATTATTAGTTTATTAGTTTAGTTAGTTATTTTAATTTTATTAGTTATTAGTTTTTTTTAGTTTATTAGTTAGTTATTAGTTTAGGTTTAGTTATTAGTTATTAGTTTATTAGTTTTATTAGTTTTATTAGTTAGTTAGTTTATTAGTTTTAGTTTATCTATTAGTTTATTATTTTATTTAATTTAGCTAGTTTTATTAGTTATTATTAGTTAGTTATTAGTTTATTAGTTATTATTATAGTTATTATTATTATTATTATTATTAGTTAGTTTATTAGTTAATTATTATAGTTTTAGTTTATTAGTTTATTTAGTTTACTTATTAATTAGTTAGTTTATTATTATTATTTTTAGGTTTACTTATTAGTTTAGTTCGGTTTGTAGGTTTATTAGTTTTGGTTAGTTAGTTTTTTAGTTTATTAATTATTACTTTAGTTTTTTTAGTTTTATTAGTTATTAGTTATTTGTTTTAATTAGTTATTAGTTTATTAGTTTGATTAGTTTTAGTTCTTATTAGTTATTAGTTTAGTTATTATTAGTTAGTTAGTTATTAGTTAGTTAGGTTATTTATTAGTTAATTAGTTTATTATTAGTTATAAGTTATTATAATTAGTTTATTATTTATTATTAGTTATTATTTAATTTTAGTTAGTTTTATTAGTTTATTAATTAGTTAGTTATTAGGTTAAGTTTTATTAGTTTCTTAGTTTAATTATTTAGTTTTTTAGTTTTATTAATTAGTTATTAGTTTTAGTTAGTTAGTTTAGTTAGTTATTATTTAGTTATTATTTAGTTTTTAGTTATTATTTTTATTAGTTTAGTTTATTAGTTATTATGTTTAAGTTTCAGGTTTTAGTTATTTATTATTATTTAGTTATTTAGTTATTAGTTTATTAGTTAGTTTAGTTATTAGTTTATTAGTTTTATTAGTTTTTAGTTTAGTTAGGTTATTAGTTAGTTTAGTTATTAGTTATTATTTTAGTTAGTTATTAATTTTATTATTATTAATTAGGTTATTATTATATGTTTTATTAGTTACTAGTTTTAGTTTTAGTTTTTTAGGTTTAGTTATTAGTTTAGTTTTTTTATTAGTTATTAGTTTCATTTTATTATTAGTTTTTTAGTTAGTTAGTTAGTTAGTTTAGTTATTAGGTTTAGTTTTATTTACTAGTTAGTTTTTAGTTTTTTATTAGTTTTTTAATTATTAGTTATTAGTTATTAGTCACTTTATTATTTTATTATTAGTTATTAGTTAGGTTATTATTAGTTTAGTTTTAGTTTAGTTTTTATTTTTGGTTTTATTAGTTAGTTTTATGTTTATTTGTTTTGTTATTTTGTTTATTATTATTAGTTTTTTGTTTTAATTATTATCAGTTATTAGTTATTAGTTATTAGTTATTATTAGTTTATTAATTTTACTATGTTTAAGTTTTAGTTAGTTATTAGTTTTAGTTATTATTTTAGTTTTTATTAGTTAATAGTTATTAGTTTAGTTATTAGTTATTATTATTAGTTAGTTATTATTGGTTTTTAGTTATTACTTATAATTATTAGTTTAGTTATTATTAGTTATTAGGTTTTTATTAGTTATTAGTTAGTTATTATTATTATTAGTTAGTTAGTTTAGTTATTTATTAACTTATTATTATTATTTTTATTTATTATTAGTTATTAGTTTAGTTATTATTTAGTTTTTAGTTAGTTATTAGTTATTAGTTATTTAGTTATTTAGTTTTTATTAGTTTATTAGTTTAGTTATTTAGTTTTTAGTTTTTAGTTTTATTATTAGTTATTAGTTTAGTTATTAGTTGGTTATTATTAGTTAGTTAGTTTATTAATTATTAGTTTTAGTTAGTTATTATTAATTAGTTAGTTTTTATTTATTATTATTAGTTATTAGTTATTATTTTATTTGTTTATTATTATTGCTAGTTTAATTATTTAGTTATTAGTTATTATTAGTTTAGTTATTAGTTATTTTTATTATTAGTTATTAGTTTAGTTATTTATTAGTTATTATTATTATTTTTATTATTAGTTATTAGTTTTTTTAGTTATTATTAGTTAGTTAGTTATTAGCTATTAGTTTTTAGCTAGTTAGTTATTATTTTAGTTATTATTAGTTAGTTATTAGTTTATTAGTTTATTATTAGTTATTAGTTTTTTAGTTAGTTTATTAGTTATTAGTTTAGTTTTTTTAGGTTATTTAGTTTTTTAGTTTTATTATTAGTTTAGTTATTAGGTTTTTATTTAGTTATTAGTTATTAGTTTTTAGTTATTAGATTATTAGTCATTAGTTATTATTAGGTTTAGTTATTAGTTTATTTTATTAGTTAGTTTTATTATTATTATTATTAGTTATTATTATTAGTTTTATTTATTAGTTAGTTATTATTAGTCAGTTTTAGTTTATTAGGTTTTATTTGTTATTATTAGTTTTAGTTATTATTAGTTATTAGTTAGTTATTATTAGTTATTAGTTATTATTATTAATTTTTTTAGTTTAGTTAGTTTTTATTAGTTTAGTTTTATAATTATTAGTTAGTTAGTTAACAGTTTAATAGTTATTCTATTTATTCATTTAGTTATTAGTTAGCTTTTTTTTAGAATTTAGTTATTAGTTTATTAGTTTTTGTTGGTTATCGGTTATTAGTTTAGTTAGTTTTATTAATTATTATTATTTATTATTATTAATTAGTTTAGTTATTAGTTTAGTTTATTATTATTAGTTTTATTAGTTAGTTACAATGGTTTAATTAGTTATTATTATTTAGTTTAGTTTAGTTCTTATTAGTTAGTTAATTAGGTTATTAGTTAGATATTAGTTTATAAGTTAGTTAGTTATTAGTTAGTTTATTAGTTTTAGTTATTTTAGTTATTAGTTTAGTTATTAGTTATTTATGTTTAGTTATTAGTTATTAGTTTAGTTTAGTTATTTTTTTAGTTTAGTTTTTTTAATTAGTTTATTTAATTTTAGTTATTATTATTTAGTTATTAGTTTATTAGTTTTAATAGTTTTATTAGTTTAATTTTTATTAGTTTTATTTGTTTTCATTTTTTAGTTTTATTTAGTTTTGATAAGTTATTTATTTACTTAGTTAGTTATTAGTTATTATTTGAATTTTATTTTTTGTTTATTAGTTAATTTAATTATTATTTATATTCTATTATTAGTTATTTAGTTATTATTAGTTTAGTTTAAGTTATTAGTTTTTAGTTTATTAGGTTTATTTAGTTTATTTAGTTTATTTTTTATTTATTTTAGTTTATTTTATTTTTTATTTTTATTTAGGTTTATTTTAATTTTTTATTTAGTTTAGTATATTTATTTTAGTTTTATTTATTTTAGTTAAGGTTTTTTATTTTAGTTTATTTTTAAAGTTTAGGTTTAGTTTAATTTTTTTAGTTTAGTTTTATTTTTATTTTATTTTTATGTTTAGCTTTTATTTTTTATTTTTAGGTTTAAGTTTTTATTTTATTTTATTTTCTTAGGTTTAGGTTTTAGGTTTTATTTTTCAATTTTTTAGGTTTATTTTTAGTTTATTTTATTTTATTTAGTTTAGGTTTAGGTTTAGGTTTTATTTGTTTTGGTATAGTTTATTTTAGTTTAGGTTTAGGTTTATTTTATTTCTATTTTAGGTTTAGGATTTTTTTTAATTTAATGCTTAGGTTTTAGGTTTAATTTTTTATAGGTTTTTTTAGGTTTAAGTTTTTATTTATTTTTATTTTATTTTATTTTAGGTTTATTTTATTTTTATTTTATGTTTAGTTTTTATTTTATTTGGGTTTTTTATTTTTAGGTTTATTTTATTTTTTTTAGTTTAGATTTGGTTTTTATTTATTTTATTTTTTGTTTAGTTTATATTTTTTAGGTTTAGGCTTAGGTTTATGTTTAAGTTTAGGTTTGAGTTTAGGTTTATATTTTATCTTATTTTTTGTTTTTTGAGGTTTAGGTTTACTAATTTATTTTATTTTTAGGTTCTATTAGTTTAGGTTTATGCTTTTTGGGTTTAGGGTTTACGATTTAGGGTTATTTTCCTTTAGTTTAGGTTCATTTAGGTTTAGGTTTATTTTATTTTGTTTATTTTATTTTTATTTAGGTTTAGATTTTTTGTTTTAGTTTAGGGTTTAAGTTTTATTTTTTATTTATTTTTAGGTTTAGGTTTTTATTTAGTTTTTATTTAATTTTATTTTAGGTTTTTTATTTTAAGTTTAGTTTTTATTTTATTTAAGTTTTTTATTTTTAGGTTTATTTTATTTTTTAGTTTAGTTCAGGTTTTTATTTAATTTATTTTTGTTTAATTTTTATTTTTATTTTATTTTTATTTTATTTTTTTATTTTATTTTGATTTAGGTTCTTTTAGGCTTTATTTAGTTTATTTTTAGGTTTTTTGATTTTTAGGGCTTAAGGTTTAATATTTAGGGTTACTTTAGGGTTTAGGGTTTAGGGTTTTAGGGTTTTGGGTTTAGGGTTTAGCATTCTAGGCTTAAGGTTTAGGGTTTAGGGTTTAGATTTAGGGTTTAGGGTATAGGTTTAGTTTTAGGATTTAGTGTTTAGGGTTTAGGGTTTAGGGTTTACGGTTTAGAGTTTAGGGTTTAGGATTTAGGGTTTAGGATTTTTACGGTTTATGGTTCAGGGTTAGAGTTTTTTTTTTACTTTTTTAATATTTATTTTTAAATAAATAAGTAAACTGGTTAGTTTAGGTTTATTTAGTTTATTTTTTATTTATTTTAGCTTATATTAATTTTTATTTTTATTTAGGTGTATTTAATTTAGTTTAGGTATTTTACGTATTTTTTTTAGGTTTAAGTCTTTTTGTTTAGTTTTATTTTTATATTATTTATTGGATTTACGTTTTAATATTTTATTTTTAGGTTCAAGTTTAAGTTTTTGGAAAAGTTCCACTTAAACTTAAGGGAAAATTTTATAAGATGGTGGTAAGACCTTCAATGACTTATGGTGCAGAATGTTGGCCAATAAAAGAGAAGCATAAGACTAAGTTAAGTGTTAGAGAGATGAGGATGCTCAGGTGGATGAGTGGCTTTACTCTTAGAGATAAAATGTGAAATGAGTATGTTCGGGAAAAAGTTGGAGTAGCTTCGGTGGTAGATAAGATTAGAGAGAGTTGCCTTAGATGGTTTGGCTACATAAAGCGTCGGCCATTCGATGACCCGGTTAGGAGAGTAGATGCATTAGATTTGCCTTATGTTAAGAAAGGTAGAGGTAGACCTAAAAAGACTTGGTTAAGATGTATAAAAATGACCTTAGTAATTAAATGAGAATTTGACACATAGTAGGACACAATGAAGACGAAGGATTCATATAGCCGACCCCACTTAGTGGGATAAAGGCTTGTTGTTGATGTTGTTGTTGTTGTTGTTGTTTAGGTTTTTATTTTTATTTTAGGTTAAGGTTTTTATTTTAGGTTTATTTTTAGGTTTTATTTTTTAGTTTAAGTTTAGGTTTATTTTTAGTTTATTTTATTTTATTTAATAAGGGTTTAGGATTAGGTTTAGTTTATTTTAGGTTTATGTTTTTATTTTATTTATTTTAGTTTAATTTATTTTAGTTTAGGTTTAGGTTTATTTTATTTTCATTTAGGTTTGGGTTTTTTAGTTTAGGGTTTAGGTTTTATTATTTATTTATTCTTAAGTTTTTTTAGGTTTAGGTCTTTTTTAGTTTTTATTTTATTTTATTTTAGGTTTATTTTATTTTTATTATAGTTTAATTTTATTTATTTAGGTTTTTTTTCAAGGTTTACTTTTTTAGATTAGTTTAGATTTTTTATATTTTATTTTAGTTTAATTTTTATTTTTAATTTTATTTTATTATAGGTTTAGGTTTAGGTTTTAGTTTAGGTTTATATTTTATCTTTTTTATTTAGGTTTAAGTTCTTTTTTTTTTGGTTTTATTTAGTTTAGGTTTAGGTTTTTAGGTTTTTATGGTTTAGGGTTTAGGGTTAGTTTAGGGTTTTGGATTTTTGATTATTTTACTTTTATTTATTTTATTTTAGATTTAGGTTTATTTTATTTTGTTTATTTTATTTTTAGAGTTTTAGGGTTTAGGGTTAGGTTTAGGATTTAGGGGTTAGGGTTTAGGGTTTGGGATTTAGGGTTTAGGTTTTTTAGGGTTTAAGATTTAGGTTTTAGGATTCAGGGTTTAGCATTTAGGGTTAGGTTTTTTTTCTAATTTTTGTTTTTGTTTTTAAATTATATAAACTAGTATGTTTAGGTTTTTTTTATTTAGTCTATTTTTATTTATTTTATATTTTTTATTTAAGTTTATTTTATTTTTATTTTGTTTAGTTTATTTATTTAAGTTTAGATTTTTATTTTAGTTTATTTTTTACTTTTAGGTTTAAGTTTATTATTTAGTTTAGTTTTACTTTATTTTATTTTATTAGGTTTAGGTTTTATTTTTTATTTTTAGGATTAAGTTTTGGTTTTTTTTTCTTAGGTTTAGGTTTTAGGTTTTTCTTTTAAGTTTATTTTTAGTTTCTATTTTTTAGTTTAGGTTTAGATTTATTTTTAGTTTATTTTATTTTATTTAGTTTAGGTTTAGTTTTTTTTAGGTTTAGGTTTATGTTTTACTTATTTTAGTTTAAGTTTAGGTTTGTTTTATTTTTATTTTTGGTTTAAGATATTTTTTTTAGTTTAAGGTTTAGGTTTTATTTTAAATTTATTTTTAGGTATTTTTTAGGTTTAGGTTTTTATTTAGTTTTTATTTTCTTTTATTTTAGGTTTAATTTAGTTTTATTTATTTTATTTTAGGTTTAATTTATTTTTATTTTAGGTTTAGTTTTTATTTTATTTAGGTTTTTTATTTTTAGGTTTATTTTATTTTTTTAGATTAGTTTAGGTTTTTATTTATTTTATTTTTATTTAATTTATATTTTTTTTTTATTCTATTTTTAGGTTTAGGTTTAGGTTTTAGAATCATGGCCAAGGTTTTCGAGCTCATTTTATCATAGGCTTGCTCCATGCCGATTTTGATAGCCATAAAACCATCCTTTGAAGTGTAATGTTGGAATTTATTGAAAACTTCTTGAGCTGCCAAATAGTGGTGGGAATATATCTATGAGGCACAAAGGCACCCTGCTCTTCTGAAATGATGTTGGGGAGAATATTCTTCAACCGACACATAAGAAGTTTGGCTATGAGCTTGTATGCAGTTCTGCATAAGCTGATAGGCTTAAATTTCATAGGACAATCATCATTTGGGATTTGGGCAAGATAATCACCAATGTTTCCTTCCACTAAGAAGCCATGGTGCCACTGCAAAAGAACTCCTTAACAGCCTCCACGACGTCCAGGCCGATGATTTTTCAAACGTGCTTGTTGAAAGATGCGGTGATTCCATCAATCACAAGAGCACGATTCACACCCATAGTTCTGATCACCTACCAAATTTTAGCTTCATTGAAGTCATTTTTCGAAAGTTCATAGATTTGAGGTGGGATTCTATTATTTTCATCGAAGGTAGGCCAATCGGAGGTAGTGATAGCATGAGCATTCCATTTCTGCTGAAAAAAGTTTATGAAGGCTTGGTGGATTAAGATCATATCATCCGTGTTCTGCCTGTCATCAAGCTTGAGTGTGTTGATTCTGTTAGATCTCTTTCGAGATCTAGCAACAGTGTGGAAGAAATGAGTGTTGGCATCTCCCTCTTTAGCTCACCTGATTTTAGCCCTTTGCCTCCACCAACAAGAGAGACAGGCAAGAGTTGAGTTTAGCTCATTTTCTTTGATGCAAAGTTTCATATCTTGCTGCTCAGATAGCCCATTTGGAGAGCAATCAGCTTGCTATAGTTGCAGAATTTCCTCTTGAAGGGTGTCCCTCTGCTTGCTTAAGTCATTAATCTTGCTCTTGCTCTAGTAAAAAAGGTTCTTCAAGGTCCGGAGGCATTTCCTATCCAAGTTTTCAGGTTTTGAGCCTTCAAAATTGCCTTGCCAGCTCTTCCACACTAACTTCCATGCCATAAGGTAAGAAAGCCAAGTATCTTCGAACCTTAGCCATCTTTGAGATTTCCATTTCTCCACAGAATTGATTTGAAGAAGAATGGGGCAATGATCTGATGCAATCCTTGGAAGGTGTTTAGTTTATGTAAGAGGGAGGAGGTTGGAGGCAAAGATCTAGTTAGACTACATGGGGAAGCATGATAACAACTACTCGACTAGTAAACAAGGCAATCATATGAACCTCGAGGATTGAGGAGGCAATCATAAAACCTCATGGTGAAGCGGGGTAAAAAATCCTTATTGGCCATTTGAGTAAATATGATAGAAGGGTCATTTACCCAAAGGTAAATACTCGTGTGCTACAAGTTAACCCAGGTTACAATGGGCTTGTGAAAGGTAATCAACACAATATCTCAATGGGCCTTGGTAATTCCACGTAAACAAAAATGTGCATGCGAACTTGTCATCATTGTGGTGGTAATATAGGAGGGAGCGATACACTATTTTTACATCAATTCATGATGCTTTGCTTCAACTGACTAGATGGTATTGAATGGTACACAAAATTGTCGAATGATTTAGTTAAAATATTTATTGAATTATAGGCTATATTTGTGAAGAGGTCACTAGTGCAACTGAGAAAATCACTATCGCTGACCTTGCCTTGCTGAAAAGAAGGAAAGAGGAGTTAGTGATAAAATTCATAAGTCATTGGTGCAACCTAAGTATGAAGTACGAGCAATAATTAGAAGAAGAACATGCGATCCAATTGCTAATGGGAAATATGGATGATAAAATGGCACCAATTCTATGCATGGCATCGATTGCAACATTCCAGATTTGTTCGATAGGGTGGCTCAATTTGAAAAGTTGAACCACCCTAAGTCTGAAGTCTATGTAGATAAATCAAAGAGAAACAAACCTTCATACTCAAGAAGAAATGAAACTCATGCTGCATCCTATAGCTCAAATGGGAGAAATATATAACATGGATAAAGGAAAAACCGTGTAAATGATGATAAGGGTAAAAAGCCTATTTATTCTAATCCATAGCCAAAACTGATATTAGAAGGTAATGACAAACCTCAAACTTTTCCAAGTGGTGGGGAGCATCCAAAAAAATGATAAAAGATGATGAGTGAATGAGGCCATCTGTCAAGAAAAAGATGAGTACAAAATATTCTTTTAGAAGAGATAGTGCGACTAAATTATTTTGGCAAGTAGTCAAAGCTGGTTTATAGTTACCAAAATTCAAAAGGCCTGAAGAAGCTAAACAAGTTAGTAATCCAAACTATTGTCCCTATCATCAAATGATCAGTCACCCTATTGAAGATTTTATGTCTTCAAAGATTGGCTAGAAAGGAAGTATCGGTGGGGTGAATTTACACTATCCGACAGTGTTCTAATCTGCCCTAAAAGAGAATCTACAAGGATGATTACGTCCTCTTCTGTGCCATCCAACAAAGACAAATAGAAGAAGAAATCAACTCAGACCGAAGAATGGCAAATAGTAGTCTCCAAAAAGAGCTTGAAGATGCTAAAGCAGCTAAAAGACGTCCCTAGTGTTAAGTGGAAATCACCACTTGAACTTATATTAGACTTAAGAGAGGTGCCTAAACCAATTATTTAAGCTTCTCAGCAGCATTCTGATAAGAGTACTTCATCACAGCATGAGAAGCAGTCTACCAAACGTAGGCCTAATAAATAAAAGAAGCTAGCTAAGAAAAAGAAAATCGGGAAGAGAACTACAACTCAAAAGATCATTAACAATCTAGAGGAGTATCACTAGCCGGCAAGATAACCATTTAGGCTTGTAGACTTCATGCCTAAACTTTGCATTGCTGAATCAGATGAAGAAGATAATGGTGAATCTTGTCCAATAGAGACATGTTGAATCATCTGCGTGATGCCAGGAAAGCAAGAAGAGTCTGAGGAGCTAATGTCTGAATTTTGTTTAATGACTCAACAATACAATAACAGTTCAGATGAAGATCAATGTTTTCCTGATGGAGAAGAGTCAGACTCATCCATATCATCACATATGGAACGTATGATGTTGAAAAGTGAGTCTAACCCTTTTGGCCAATCTTCCAGAATAAGAAGGAAATTTGAAGAAACAACCTCTTCAGAAGAATCAGAGTAAAGTAAAGTCATTCAAGTTTAGTTGAGAAGTGGTGAAGTCTTATTACATTCATCAAAGAAGGGAAACAAAAATAAAGACAAAGGCAAGAAAATTGAAGTCAATGAGGATATCATTCCCAGAAATCCTAGGATAAAGCCTAAATCAAGTGAGAAGATATATTATAATATTCTATCACATCTGAGAAAGATCCCTACACAATTAAGTGTGTACAAGGCTCTCTTGATGTCAAAAGACCTCCGAGAAACTTTGATATAGGCTCTCAAAGATCCGGAGAGTTATGAAGCTTACTTTGAAAAAATGCATGCATTACAAACTTAAGATCTCCTAAATCACATTTTAAAGTGGATCTTATGTTGGAACGATGATCATCCTCTTTATGTTACTGTAGAGAGTGATGTCATCTCAATCAATTGAATATTGATTGATCCAGGTTCTTCTATCAATCTCATGAGTCTAAAAGTATTGAGAAATTATCACTCAATATCCAACATCTTGGGAGAGATAAATTGATGGTTCATGGATTCAATGAAAAGGGGTAGAAAACTCTAGGTTCTTTTATTCTCTCACTCAAATTCAAAGATTTATATACAAAAGCCAAGTTTCATGTAATTGATGCCGATACATCATTTAAAGCTCTCTTGGGTCGGCCGTGGCTGCATGAGTATGGCATGGTCCCATCAACTATGCATCAATGTATGAAGTATCTAAAAGATAGAAGAATTGAATTCCGGTAACCTACAACCATATTCTCAATGAAGCAAAGATCTATGAAGATGCAAAGTACTTCATCCTCAAAGAGCCTAAGCCAACAAAGCCTCTTGAAGCGGTAGCATCCACTTAGAACTAAAGACAATTTCAAAATGAAAGAAGCGAGAAAGAAGGAAGAAAGAAGGCAATGTCGACTCTCCCTAAAACACTTGATTCTACACTTAAATCAAGAAAATCAGTTCCTCATTTGGGAAGTGACACGGAAGAAGAAGAAGATATGCTTGTCAAACCTAAAGGAACTTATAAGCTCTCAAGAGAAGTAGAGTATGAAATAAGTGATTCTGATTTAGACTATGATTTTGAATCTACCTATGAAAATAGAGTTCAGATGGCTGCATCAAGGAGAATAGCTCACTTGGCAGAGTCAGATGACTCACTCAAAATTATACCCATCCCTCAACAGTGCTTCAAAGAAATCACTTCGGAGGTTCATGATATTGAAGAATTGGTAACATTCTATGTGCCGTCGTTGAGTGAGAGTGGCAAAATAGAAACTTTATTTTACAAATCTGAAGAGTCTCAGCCTTAAGATTTTGAATAGCCTGCTCAACATAAAAGTTCTGATGAGATAGTACCAACAACAATACCAATATACTATCCACAGAAATTGTGAAGAATGATGCATAAGCATGGAATTCATATGGGAACTACTAAATATAGAACCCAAATCTTTAACAAGATGTGGAGCCAAAGAAGTCATCAAGCATCGTGAAGAAGTGATAAGTTTATCACTAAAGGTCTAGGGTTCATCCGCAGATGTCATCAAGATAGAGCCAGTTACAATATAATAGAAGCTGATATCGAGAATCTTAGTGATGAAGAAGATGATTCTCATGAAGTTCTTCTCAAAAATGATGAAGAAGTAGAAGCCAAACCCACCTGAAGAGCCTGAAGATGGTGGACAAATAGTTACTATGGATGAACTCAAAGAAGTCAACCTAGGAGTTGAGGATGATCCCCATCTAACTTTCGTCAATACCCTTCTACCTGATGAGAAAGTTGAAGAGCTAAAAATGCTACTTTGTGAATTTAGGGACTGCTTTGCTTGGACATATTCAAATGTCGCTTATCCCGATATAGCTCATAAACTAGCTATTAAACGGATATGCTATTAAGCAAGCTCCTAGATGAATGAGATTGGAGATTGAAGAATAAGTAATTGCATAAACTAAAAAGCTAATCGAAGTAGGCTTCATTCAAGAGGAGAAGTATGCAGATTGGATAGCCAATATTGTCCCAGTTAGAAAGAAGAATGGTCAAATTTGTCTCAACATTGACTTTCAGGAACTAAATTAGGCATGCCCAAAAGATGAATTTTCGCTTCCAATATCAAAACTATTGGTAGACAAAACTTCCAACTATGATATGTTCTCATTTATGGACGGATGGTCGGGATACAACCAAATCAAAATGACACCTGAAGATGAAAAACATACATCATTCAGAACACCTATTAACATCTATTGCTACATGATCATGTCGTTTAGCTTCAAAAATACTGGAGCTACATACCAAAGAGCCATGACACAAATTTTTGAATGAGTTGATTCACCAGAAAGTGGAATGTTATGTCGACGATTTGGTGGTGAAAAGCTTGAACCATCAGAACCACTTTGAAGACTTGAGAATTATATTGGAGCAAATCAAAAAATATGATCTCAAGATAAACCCTCTAAAATGTGCATTTGGGGTATCCTCTGGAAAATTCTTAGGGTATAATGTACGTCACATAGGTATTGATATTGATCCTGCTAAAATCAAAGCAATCATGGAGATGCCTCCACCAAAAAGTTTGCATCAGTTTTGTTCCTTACAAGGACAACTTGCATTCATCCGTCAATTTATATCAAACTTATCAGGAAACTGTCAACCATTTGCAGGGTTGATGAAGAATGATGCTCCATTCAAATGGGATAAGGAGTGCCAAGAAGCCTTCAACAGCATTAAAAGCTACTTATTAAATCCACCAATCCTAGCAGCACCTACTCTTGGGAAGCCTCTCATTCTATACACAGCTGCATTAGAAGAGTCCCTTGGAGCATTATTGGCACAACATAATAAAGAAGGTAAAGAGAATGTTCTTTATTATATCAGTCATAGATTAATAGGAGCAGAAATGAGATACTCTCTGATAGAGAAGCACTATTTAGCATTGATATTTGTAGTCTAAAAGCTTCATCATTATATGTTATCTAACAAGATTACCCTCATCTCAAGGATCGATCCACTGAAGTACTTGATGACAAGACCAGCATTGACAGGTCGCTTGGCAAGATGGGCAGTATTGCTTTTGTAATTTGATATCACATACATTCCACAGAAAGTAGTGAAGGGACAAGTCTTAGCAGATTTTCTTGCTGCACATCCCATCCCAGCGGACTCTCCCCTTAATGATGATTTTCCGGATGAGCAATTATGCTCATTCATGAAAGAGAAAAATTGTAAACTTGGGAAATGTACTTTGATGGAGCCTCATCAATCAAACTAGTCCAACATCTAAATTTCCTAAGAGCAAGAGCAGGAAGCGACATCATCTTCATAACATCAGAAGGAGGGATAATGAGACGATCATATGGATTGACCGAGCCAAGAACTAATAATGAAGCTGAATATGAAGCATTAGTGGCGGGTCTCAAAGAAGCTATTTTCATAGACATTCAAAACTTACATATTTTTGACGATTCTCAGCTTATTATAAATCAAGCGATCTGAGAATAATAAAGCCGATTGCTTGGCAAAATTAGCTAAGGAAATGGAAAGTATGAATGGTGATTATGTCATGATCATCATATTTACTCGATGAGTTCTTGAGCCAGTAAAATATCAATCCCCACAGGTAGAGGGGTTACCAAATTTGACCCATTAGGATGCGACTCAGGTTGCTTCTCATACGCCCCAAAATTAATAAGAAGTTGTACCAAGAAGAGTTAAGAATGACATTGCTTCAGAAAAGTAGTGTGAAGCCCTTATTGTAGAAGAATCACGTGATTGGAGGTAAGCCTTCATCAACTACTTGAAAGAAGGCAGAATAGCAAGTAATAAATCACTAGCAGCTCAAATCGAAAAGAGAATTCTACGCTATACTTTCATCAACAACACTTTATATCGTAGATCCTTTGAACAAATGTGGCTACAATGCTTAGGTGTAGATGAAGCTAGCAAGATGGTTGAAGTTCATGAAGGACTTTGTGGTGCACGTCAGTCGGGTTGAAGTTCATGAAGGACTTTGTGGTGCACATCAGTCGGGTCCCAAGATGGTAGTAAAGATCAAAAGGATGGGTTATTATTGGCCATCTATGGTGAGAGACTATATTAATCACACTAAGAAGTTTCATGAGTGTCAAGTACATGGGGATCTCATCCATCAACCTCCAAATCCATTAAACCCAATATTAGCATCTTGTCCATTCGAATGTTTGGGTACAGATGTAATTGGACTAATAGATCCACCGTCATCAGCTGGACATCGCTTCATCCTAGCAGCGACTGACTATTTCTCTAAGTGGGCTGAGGCTACCCATTTAAAGAAGTTACCGTAGACTAGGTAATTAACTTCTTCACACATAATGTAGTCTATAGATTTGGAGTTCTACACCGAATAATTTTTGATAATGGCACAACTTTTAAAAGTGCAATGATTTATAGATTCATCGATCAACACAAAATTGATTGGTGATATTCTTCGATATGCAATCTAAGAGCAAATGGTTTGGCGGAGGCCCTCAACAAGACATTAATCAAATTGCTCAAGAAGATCCTCACTAAAAATAAGAGAGAATGGCATACCAAGCTAGTAGAGGCTCTATGGGCATATCGAAGACAACCCAAAAAACCACTCCTATTCATTGGTATTGGGAAACAATTCTTCCATCAAAGTTGAGTTGTCTTCGCTTCGAGTAGCCATCCAGTACAATCGAACTAAAGATCAAAATGCCCGTTTGAGAATGGAGGAACTTGATGCTCTGGATGAAGTTAGATTGCAAGCTCATCAAAATCTAATTAATTTTCACTACATTTTCACCACACTCTGAAAATCCAAAACAAATTGATTCTCAATCGATTCGACCACTAGAAGGCACCCCTAGACCAACTCTAATGAATTTCTCAATGGCATTTGGCTCCTGATGGGAGGGGACAGAACTTCACAACAAGGCTTCATCTCATCATGATGAAGCTACCTCTATCGATAGACTGCCAATTTTTAGCTCCGACAAGGTAAAAATTTGGCAACCATAGTTTAGGCCTCTAGGTGTTATTATTTTGTGAAGCAAATTTTATTTTTTTGTGATTTCCATTGTAGGATATTCCTAGATCATTTTGGAGTTATTTTTGCCAACAAATGACCTCCGATGAGCTTAGATCAAGTGGTGAAAAGTGGACAGTGTTCATCTTTCAGCATTCGTAGGAGAACGAATCACTATCTAATTAATTTTCACTTCCAAAAAAGTGAATTAGTCCTGGTACTGAGAAGACCAATTATTCCTAATAGAAAATTTGGTGGAAAATTTGAGCCTAATTGGGAAGGCCCTTTTTTAATTGAAAAAGTATATCAAGGAGGGGCATACCAACTTATCAACCTAAAGGGTGAAATACCAATGCCACCAATCAATGGTCGTTACCTAAAAAAGTATTACACATAATAAACACATTCCCAAAGTATAATAGAAAACTCCCTACAAGATAAGGGGCATTTTTTTAGTATATCTATTTAGGTTGACATCGTGCTTCATGCCGAGATCCCTAAATAAAGATACTCTAGATGAAGAACTTTTCTGTGAAAATTCCCCTGTTACATAAAGAGCATTTTTAGATTTTTATATATAGATGAAATCAATGTTGTATGCTAAAATCCCCTATAGAGTATATCAATTCAAATATTGATGTATTTATGTATTTTTATCTTGAAAATTCTCCTAAATGTACTTTAGAATGGGGGCATTTATTTTAGTTTATATAAAGTTTATTTGAGCTGACGTCATGCCATAAGATGAGATCCTCAATATATTAGATTTTGACATCGAGCTTTATCTAAAGAATATATCCATAATTGTTACTATTAAGTTGCAGTCTTGTAGAAACAAAAAAGAATCTATCTCTATTCATGAAGAGACAGCCCTAAATATCAAGAAATCTATCTCTCAGATTTGCCAAATTCTGTAGATCAAGTCAGAAGAACTCCCAATTTCGGATGCTTCAATCAATTAAGTTGGAGAATATCAACCTCTACATCTTAAAGTCTAGGACATGGATGGATTCTAAAGGTCAAACTCAACAAGCCCACAAATGGCCAAGTTGCTGATGCTCTCCTCACTCAATAAGCCTCAAAAAAGGCCACAGTGAAAGAGCCCCCGTTCGTTAGTCTGATGACAAAACCACTAATCCACTACAGCTTAAGTTGAAGACTCGAGTAGGTTCTAAAAGTCAAATTCAACAATCCCAAATATGGCTGAATTGCTGATTCTCTCCTCACTCAACAAGCTGTAAGAAAAGGCCATAGTGAAAGAGCCCCTGCTCGTCAGTCTAATGATGATAGTTGTTCAATCTCAAACCAGATTTGGCTCAGTGATTTCAATCAACCAAAATCTAAGAGATCTCTTTACTTGATCGATAGATCAAGGAGATCTGAGGAAATGCTCAGCTCAAGGCTACCTCAAATCAATCTTCATATTACCTGCAAGGTGATATTTCAATCTATTCTTAAATGATCTGATCAAGCTCAAGGCATAGATCAAAGCCTATCTCCTCATCAAGTCCTTCAAAATAGAAAGCACATGATCAAGGAAGCAATTCCATAGTTCATACAAAGCCGATGGATGGACTAAAGGAATTTTGTGGTTATTCAATCTGTTAAAGCACACGTTGCTAGACTAATAACTCAACATTGATCCTATATAAGCCGGAAGGCTAGGTCATCTATATGTACCCTTCAATGAATCTATCAAAGCAAGAACCAGGTTCATGGAGTGCATACACTTCCTGCCAAGTCAATAGGGACAAATCAGGTCAGTCCTTCATCAAGTCCATCAAGCTCAAAGCTAGGATAAAAGGAATTTCAAATATGTTCAAGTATGGATAAATCAATTCCCTAGCAGAGTACTTCATCAAAATAAGCAGACCAATTCCTCCATCAAACCTAATTAAGCATGAAGCTAGGAACGGAGGAGGCTCAAGTCTATAATGAAATAAAAGAAAGAGATCTTCAGCAAAGCCATTGAAGCAGATATTAGATAGTGTAAGAACTCTTATCTATCCGACAATTCGATTCCGACAAATTGGGCAAGCCCGTCATTTAGCATGTTCTGAATAAGGCAGCGTACTAATGATAAATCTTATCAAAGCTCCGTAAGCTATGGCAAGTGAAGTTGAAATGATCCAAGTTTTGTGGCCAGCCCAAAAGGTCAACTAGTTTTCAACAAATGTGACTCGCTTCATGCGTGAATCACATTTGTTGGGGGCATTTGTTGACATCCATATGTGTGCACAAAGTCAAAGTCAATCTCACAAGCATAATTTGATGTACTTTGAAAGCAACTGTACGTAAATCGGGGCTCAAAATGCGTTGGACGTCATTGAGAATGGTCAAAATGACCTTCGATCGATGAATGAACTTCATCGTAGCATTCAGAATGTTGAAATTGATTAGTATATAAATATTACAAAATCTAGTATTCACTTGATTAAGTGCTCGAGATATTAATATGTTGACATGCATATCGAAGTCAAGAAGCTACAACGATGTCCGAATGACCTCAGGTCACAAAATTGATTACGCCATTAGCTTCAAAACATCAAAATTGAGGATGAGCTTTGAAAATAGATCAGGTCTTACTATTGAAAAAGCATAACAAATCTCAAAGAAGAAATGACTTAAACCTCTCTTGATAAGGAGGAAGACGATGGAGAAATCTTACACTACTACTTTTCAGCTCCACCTAAGAGGCTTGCGGCTCGACTGGGCGGATGAGACAGACAAAAAGAAAGGAGGTCCATTCGGCACTTGTAGGGGAGAAGCGACTATATGTTCAATCTGTTGCATGTGTGAAGCAAGAGGAGAGGATGGGAGGAGAGAGGCTTGTGACTATTCGATCGAGAGGGAGAATGGAAAAAGAGGAAGAAGCTTGATTATTGTGCTTGCAGTTTGCTAAAGATGGATGACGAAAGGGGGCTTAGGCTCATTGGCCGAGAGGAAGGGAGTCGAGAAAGTTGCGACACGTGAAAAGTAGTTTAGGATGTCAATAGAGAGTCCTCCTTAGGGTTAGGTGTTAGGATATTTATATAGTGTCTTTTTTATTTCATTTAACTAATTAATGAACACTAATTTGAAATTTTGAGATGACATTATTATGTAATTAATATATATGTTGATTGAAAGTTATTTTGATGTTCCAAATGTGACGATGTGGTCTATTTCACGATCGGAGTCCATTTGGTTCATGTAGTCGTTGAATCGGGGTCAATTTTAGTTCAAATTTGCACATCATTTCTTCCGCTCGCTCAATATTCATGCAGACACATCCGAATTGAGTGTGGACAGTCTCATTTGATAGGTTTTGACATTTTGATGCTAACAGTATGATCAATTTGGTGAACAGATGTCATTTAGGCATCATCGTGGCTTCCCGACCTTGATATGTGTGTCAATGCATCGACAAACTTCTTTCTTGATCAGTCGACCGTTGAATTATGTAAGATGCCTATTCTGATCAATTTTAATGTTCTAAATGTGATGGCAGAGTCTGTTAATCGATTAGAGATCATTTTGACTAATTTTTGATGTTATCGAGTGCATTTTGGTTCTGATTTGTGCGCTGAAGCTCGTGAAATTCACCTTGTGAGCTCGACTTGACTTATGGAGCGTGCATGGAGGTCAAAAAATGCCCTCCAACAAATATGATTTGCACATAGAACGAGTCATATTTGTTGAAAAGTAGTTGACCCTTTAGGCTGGTAACAGATATTGGATCACTTCAGCTTCGATTTCGGTGGCTCATGGAGCTTTAACAAGATTTGTTAATAATATGATGCTTTATTTTAGACATGCAAGATGACGGGGTTGACCGATTTATCAAGATCGACTTATCGGCTGGATAAGAGTTCTTCTCCATCTACTATCTGCTTAAATGAGCTTGTTGAAGACCTCTTTCTCTTATGTTATTGTAAACTTGAATTTCCTTCGACCTTAGCTTCATGCTTGATTGGGTTTGATGGAGGAATTAGTTTGTTTTCTCTGAGATTTTAGACACATTCCATCCTAGCTTTAAGTTTGACGGACTTCATGAAGGGTTGACTTGATTTGTCCATATTGACTTGTCAGGAAGTGTATGTACGCCTTAAGTCCTGTGCTTGCTGCATTGATGGATTCGTTGAAGGGTGCATACAGTTGACCCAGCCTTCCGGCTCATATTAGGCCAATATTGAATTATCCGTCTAGCACTATGTGCTTTAACAGACTGAATAACCATGAAATTTTTTTAGTTCGATCATTGCCTTTGTGTGAACTATGGAATCACTTCCTCGGTTCTATGTTTTCTGCTTTTGTGGACTTGATGAGGGAATTAGCTTTGATTTGTGCTTTGTGCTTGATCAGATCATTTAAAAAGAGATTTGAATATCACCTTGCAAGCAATATATAGATTGATTTGAGGTAGCTCTGGATTGAGAGTTTCCTCAAGTTGCCTTGGTCTATCAATCAAGTGAAAAGATCTCTTGAATTTTGGTTGCTCGTAATCACTAAGTTGGATTTGGTTTAAGATTGAATAGCTATCATCATTGGACTGACGAGCAGAGGCTCTTTCACTGCGGCCTTTTCTTGCGACTTGTTGAGTGAAGAGAGAGCCAGCAACTCAGCCATTTGTGTGCTTGTTGAGTCCGACCTTTAGAACATACTTGAGTCTTCGACTTAAGTTATGGTGGATTGGTGATTTAGTCATCAGACTAACTAACGGGGGCTCTTTCATTGTGATCTTTTTTGTGGCTTGTTGAGTGAGGAGAGCGCAGCAATTCGGCCACCTGTGGGCTTGTTGAGTTCAACCATTATAACCCATCCATGTCCTAGATTTGAAAATGTAGAGGTTGATGTTTTTCCAACTTAATTGATTGAAACTTTCAGAATTGGAAGTTCTTCTAACTTGATCTTTAGAATTTGACAAATCTGAGAGACAAACTCTTGACATTTAGGACTACCTTTTCATGCATTGAAGTAGATTCTTTTTATTCTTGTAAGACCTGTAACTTTAGTAATATTATATATATCTTTAGGGATCTCGCATAAAGCTCGATGTCCAATGCATATAAAGAAGCTCTCCTATTTCATAGGGAATGATTATACAACTTTGACTTATAAAAATTAAAAAATGTCCCCTATATAACAAGGGGATTGTAGACTAGTTCAAGAATACATTACAGAGTTTGAACTTCTTTATAATAATAAATGAAGTTCATTCTAATTATTATATATATATTTATCTAAGGATCTTAGCTTGAAGCACAATGTCAACTTAAATAAATATATAAAAATACCCCCTATCTAATAGGGGGAGGCTTTTGTATTAACTTGAAAATGCATTCTCATTTTACGAGAGAATCATCAAATGATATTACATATGTATTTGATATGAAAGCCTTACTAGTGTAAGTTTCATTTAAGTATTTATATACTTATCCATAGTAAGTTGTGATATTTCTTGAGATATCAACCGTTGATTGGTGGCATCAGTCGTTGACCATTCTTGTCAATAAGCTGGTAGGCTTCTCCTTTGTACACCTTCTCTATGGCGTAAGGACCATCTCAGTTAGCTTCAAATTTACCACCAATCTTGCGATGAGAGATGATTGGCCTTCTCACCATCAGAACCAATTCACCTTTCTAGAATGTTCAAGGACGTACTGAACTATTGAATGCTTTAGACATCCTCGCTCTATAAATTTCTTAACTTTGTTGAGCTTGGAGTCTAACTCCATCAAGTGCATCTAACTCTTCCATTTGTAGGCGAGCATTCTCATCATGAGTAAGATTGAATTGGATAGCTACTCTAAGTGATGACAACTCAACTTTTAATGGCAGAACAGCTTTAACTCCAAATCTTAAAGCATAAGGAGTGACCATGGTTGGCATTTTATAAGTTGTTCTGTATGCCCAAAGTGCTTCCATCATTTTAGTATGCCACTCTCTTTTATTCTTCATGAGAATCTTTTTGAGCAGCTTTACCAATATCTTATTAAAAGCCTTTGCTAAACCATTGGCCCTTGGATTATAGATTGATGAATACCCCCAATCAATTTTGTGCCGATCAATAAATCTGTATATCTTTGCACTCTTGAGATTTGGACCGTTGTCTGAAATGATTTATCATGGCACCCTGAATCTATAAACAACATTATTAGTGAAGAAGTCAATGACTTCGATGTGTGACTTCCTTAAATGGAGCTCGCCCACTTGGAGAAGTAGTTAGTAGCTACTAGAAAGAATCGATGTCCCGCTGATGATGGAGGATCAATCGGTCCAATTATATATGTGCCCCAAGTTTTGAATGGCAGATCTTTGTTGGGTGTAGAGGATTGAAGGTTGATGAATGAGATCTCCGTGGACTTGGCATTCGTGATATTTTTTGGCATACTTTATGCAGTATTTCACCATTGAAGGCCAATAGTATCCCATCCTCATAATTTTTATTGTCATTTCAGGACCTAACTAGTGCCATACGAGTCCTTCTTAAATTTCGGACATTACTCTTGGCTTCATCATTCCTAAGCATCTCAAAGGATCTATGGTATAATGTGTCATTGACATAAGCATATCATAGATTCTTTTGTAATTTATGCTAGTGATTTATTGCTCGGCAATTTGGTTTCCTTGAAATAATTGATGAAAGGTTGTTTCCAATCATTTGGTTCTTCCACTATGAAAGCTTCGCATGATTTATTTACAGTCCTTTTGAGTTTTTATGTCTCTTGTACTCTTCATTATTTAGGAGAGTGAGGAGCAATTTGAATTGCTTCTTGTTGGCTTTAGTTTGATGTCCCCTCTACCTACGAGGAGTATGGATTTATTGGTTATAGAACTCGACGAGTAGACACTTCAATTAACACATTGTTGTCATTCGTGTTCTCCATCTCTTTTGCTAGCTTAGCCAGGCAATCTACTTTACTATTCTTTGATCAAGAAACTTGAGCTAGTTTAATGTTTGCAATTTGTTTTATGAGCTCAAGCACTCATTTATGGTAGTACGCTAATTCAAGCTTGTTAATCTTATAGAGACCCAACACTTGGTTGATTACCAATTGAGAGTCTCTAAAGATTCATAAATTTTGAATGTCGATAACAACAGCTTCTTTGAGACCTGCTATCAATGCCTCATATTACTTCATTGTTGGGTCTTATTTCATCGGCTGTATGAATGTCTCATTATGCCACCTTAGATGATATGAAGATGAGGACGACACTAGCTCTTACTTTTGGTAGATTTGGAGGTTGAGCAGACTTAATAGATGATGCACCATCGAAATACATTTCCCAAATTTGTAGCCTTTCTCTTTCATGAATAAGCAGAATCTGTTCATTAGGTAAATCATCATTGACTGTTGAATCTGCTGGGATAGCATGCGCAGTAAGAAAATCTACTAGTATTTGGCCTTTAATAGCTTTTTAAGATACATATATGATGCCGAACTATAACAAGAGTATTGTCCATCGTGCCAAATGATCTGTCAATACTGGTCTCATCATCAAGAACTTCAGTGGATCGATCTTTGAGATGAGTGTTATCTTATGTGAGAACATGTGATGTTGAAGCTTCTTGGCGACGAAGATTAGTGCAAGATAGTGCTTCTTGATCAGAGAGTACTTTGCCTCAGCTTCTATTAATCTTCGACTGCTATAACTCAGCGCATTTTACTTTCCTTCTTCATTGTGCTGTGCAAGAAATGCTCTGAGGGATTCTTCTAATACAGTTATATACAAAATGAGATGCTTTCAGATTGGCCGCCGTGGATTTAATAAGTATCTTTTGATGTTGTTGAATGCTTTCACTCATTGTCCTATTTAAATGGTGCATTCTTCTTTATCAATTTAGCAAATGGTTGACACTGCCGGATTTGATATGAAGTGCGGATGAATGCCAAATGTCCACGGAACAAAAGGCGATTCTTTGAGGCATGTTCACTTCACTTTGATTTTATTAGGGTTGATCTCAATTCCTCTATGTTGTACCACATAGCCAAGGAACTTTCTTGAAGAAACCCCAAATGCACATTTGAGAGGGTTCATCTTGAGATCGTATTGTCTAATTCTTTTGAAGACCATCCTTAGGTCACCAAAATGATCTCTTCGATTTATGCTCTTGACGATGAGGTCATCCACGTAGCATTTTACTTTTTGATGAATCAACTCATCGAAGATGTATGTCATGACCCTTTGATATGTAACTCCAAAATTCTTCAATCCAAAGGGCATGACTGTGTAGCAGCATATACCAATTGACATCCTAAATGATGTGCGCTTCTCATCTTTAGGAGCCATCTTAATTTGATTGTATCCGATGATCCATACATAAATGAGAACATATTGCTATTGGAAGTATTGTCAACTAGTAGTTCTAATATTGGAAGCAAAAAATCATCTTTTGGGCATGCTTTGTTCGATCTCAAAAATCAATGCAGATAAGGATTTGACAATTCTTCTTCCACACTAGAATAACGTTGGCTATCCAATCTACAAACTTTTCTTCTCGGATAAAGTTTGCTTCGATCAGTTTCTTATTTTCTGCAATCCCCTATTCTTCAATCTCCAATCTCATTCACCTAGGAGCTTGCTAAACAGGTGTTGCGCCTGCCTTGATGGCTAGTTTGTGAACTGTAACATCAAGGGATAAGCTTGACATTTTGAAGTATGTCCAAGCAAAGCACTCCCTAAATTCACATAGCAGAGCTTTCATTAATTCAAACTTTTCATCAGGAATAAGGGCACTGACGAAAGGTAGATGAGGATCATCCTCTATTTCCAAGTTGATTTCCTTCAACTCATCCAATAGTCAGTCCACCATCCTCAAGCTCTTTAGGTACTAGCTTAGCTTCTGCCTCCTCATCATTGGTTAGCTAAACCTCATAAAAATCATATTCATTTTCAATTTCAGTGTCAATCTTTTCTTCTATTACCGCATAATAAGTTTTTCTTTGACGGTGTTTACACAGATGTATCCAAGACCTTTAAATGTATGATTATCACACTTTCACGAGGTCTGTGGACTTTTTAGACCCCAAAGGGTATTAAAGAAGTGGGCTTGCCATTTATCTATTCCAATATCTACTCTCAATTTGTGCATCATCTTACGAATCCTTGGAGTATAATATTTTGGCATTCTTGTGAGAACCATATCATCAGATTCAACAAATTTGCATCAATCCCCGGTGATAGCACTCCTCAGACTTGTAAAATGAAATTCCATGTTCACTACTCCCAGGCAAAGGAGGCACATAAAAAGTCTTTAACTCTTCAACAATGTGGACTTCACGTGGAGTCATTTCTTTGAACTGTTGAAAAGGAACCGACACGATCACTAATGATTCTTCTAATATCAATCTTGTCTTTTTTTGAAGAGATACCGAACTTCACTTTCATAAGTAGGTTCAAAATCATACTAATCAGTATTCCATAATTTTCTTTCCTTTCACGAGAGACTTGTTTACTCCCTTGGGTCTGACAGAAGGATCATCATCTTCTTCTTCTGTGTCACTGCCCAGATGAATGACTAGCCTTTTCAACTTATGTGAGACAACATTATTTTGAGATGATGTTATTATGTAATTAATATATATGTTGATTTAAAGTTATTTCAATGTTCTGGATGCAACGACATGGTCCATTTCACGACCGGAGGTCGTTTGGTTCATGTAGGCATTGAATCAGGGTCAATTTCAGTTCAAATTTATGTGTCGTCGCTTCCGTTCGCTTGATATTTATGTAGACTCATCCGAATTGAGCATGGATAGTCTCATTTGATAGGTTTTAACATTTTGACGCTAACGGCATGAACAATTTGGTGAACGAAGGTCATTTAGGCATCATCGTGGCTTTTCGACCTCGATATATGTGTCAGTGCGTCGACGAACTTCTTTCTTGATCGGGGGATCGTCAAATTATGCATTTGTTGACTTCCAATAATTGGTGGTGGTGGTGGTTTGGAGGGGTTGTATACTCTCAAATAGTTATCTGATGGATCTATTGAAAGATAGAAAGCTCATATTGTTGTAAAGGGAGTCAGCCATGAACTAGACGGGCATATGGTCTCGATGATTTCAATACCTTTTCTCTTGTTGCCAAACTTCACTTTATCAGCATTATCCTTTCCATTACAGTCAATGAACACTAGCCTTTTCACCAATTTTCTATAATGGGGAAAGATTCCATTATGAACATTTCCCAAACTAAATTAAAAAATAAAATAAACCTGAAAATAAGAAACCTAAATAAACTAAAAACTAAACCTAAAATAAAACTAAAAATAAATAAAAAATAAAACCTAAACCCTAAACTAAAAAAACCTAAACCTAAAATAAAAATAAAATAAACCTAATCTAAACTAAAATAAATAAAACCTAAACATGAACTTACAATAAACTAATCCTAAACCTGAACCTAAACTAAATATAATAAAATAAACTAAAACTAAACCTAAGCTTAAATTAAAAAATAAAACCTAAAGAAAAGTAAATAAAAACCCGAGCATAAACCTAAAAATAAAATATAAAACATAAACCTAAAAAATAAAATAAAAATAAAATAAAATAAAACTAAACTAAAAGATAAACCTAAACCTAAACTTAAACCTATAAAATAAACTAAAATAAAAAACTTGAACTAAAATAAATAAACCTAAAATAATTAAATTAAATAAAAATAAAATAGAAATAAATATATAAATAAAAAAAAATAAGCTAAAATAAATAAAAAATTAAATAAACCTAAACCTACCAATTTACTTAATTTAAAAAAATTTAAAAATTTTTAAGAAAACCCCTAACCTTAAACCCTAAAAACCCAATACCCTAAATCCTAAATGCTAAACCTTTAACCCTAAATAATAATAACTACTAAACTAATAAAGTAATAACTAATAATAATAAATAATAATTAATAACTAATAACTAATAACTAATAACTAATATAAATAAATAAAAACTAACTAACTAATAAAATAACTAATAAAACTAATAATAACAAATAATAACCTAAACTAATAAAAAACCTAATAAACTAATAAACTAAACTAATAATTAGAACTAAATTAATAATAACTAATAATAACATAACAACTAATAAGAATAACTAACTAATAAATAAAAATAATAATAATAATAATAATAAACTAAAACTAACTAAAACTAAAAAAAAACTAATAAACCACAATAATAACTAATAAATAACTAATTAATAATTAATAAACCTAAAAAATAAATAACTAACTAATAAAGCTAACTAATAAACTAATAAACTTAAAACTAAAACTAAAACTGAAACTAAAAATAATAAAACTAATAACTAATAATAACAAATAATAACTAAAATCTTAATTAAAACTAACAAATAAACTAAATAACTAACTAATAAAACTAAAAACTAAGGATAACTAATAATAACTAAAAATGACTAAACTAATAATAATAATAGTAATAATAATAACCAATAACTAATGATTAATAACTAATAAACTAAAATAATAATTAAACTAATAATAATAAAACTAATAAACAAATAAAACTAACAAAAAAATTAATAAAAACTAACTAAAATAACTAAATAAACTATTAACTAAATAACCAAAAATAACTAAATAAACTAATAAAAAGTACATAATAAATAATAACTAATAAATAATAAAAAATAACTAACTACACAAATAACTAATAAAAAACTAAACTAATAAAACTAATAAATTTAAAACTAATAATTAAATAAACTAATAATAACTACTAATAAATAACTAATAATAATAAACTAATAAAACTAAAACTAAAGCTAAAACTAATAACTAAAAATAATAAGAAAATATTTAGTTTAGGTTTAGGTTTATTTTATTTAGTTTATTTTGTTTTTATTTTAGGTTTATTTTTTTAATTTAGGGTTTATTTTATTTTGTTTTATGTTTATTTTATTTTTATTTTATGTTTAGTTTTATTTTATTTAGGTTTTTTATTTTTAGGTTTATTTTATTTTTTAGTTTAATTTTTCTTTTATTTATTTTATTTTAGTTTAGTTTTTATTTTTTATTTTATTTTATTTTTAGGTTTAGGTTTAAGTTTTAGTTTAGGTTTTTTTTATTTATTTTGTTATTTTATTTAGGTTTAGTTTTTTTAATTTTATTTTTAGGTTTTATTTAGTTTAGGTTTAGGTTTTAGGTTTTAGGGTTTAGGGATTAAGGTTTTTTTTTTTTTTGAACCCGGGTGGTATTTTATTGCCACAAAAGAGGGTTACAAGGTCCTTAAAGGGGATAAACTAACTCTCAAAGAACTACAATTAGCCTTAGGAGTAAATCCCCTATTTAAGTACATCCAAAAGCAAAAGAAGGCATTAAAGCAATCAAAAGATACAATGAGATTAACATAAAAGCCAAAGGAAGATTAGGCCAATGCTCTGAGATGTGAGAATGCATGACACTATGGAGCAAGCTGTAAGAGGACAATAGAAAGCACTATAGCATCTATTTGGTAAAAGTCTTGATATCCTTAGTACCTGCAAATACAATCAAAACCATATACAGGGTAGATAGAGAGTTAGCAGAATGAGAAAGGGGTTCCCATCCTGGTTATAGGACCCGATGTAAGACACCATGTCAATGAATTCCCAACACCAATACAAGTAGTTCATCATATTCAGCATTAGGAAGCAAGCTCACTATAAGTCCACCCATTCAGATAGAGCATGATAAGGTTTGAATATGAATTAGTTAAGATCATCTTAACAGTGATTTGCATAAGTCTAACAAAGCTAGGCAAAAGATAAGAGAAGCAAAAAGTAAAATGGTTTTCAGTCTGCAGACCATAAGCAAAATAACAAATAAAGCAACACCACATTGCCGGTGAATTAAGGAAGGCAGAAACCGAAAGTCAAGAAACCCCACCAAATGGGACAGAAAGAAAGTAGCAGATAGTTCCAGTAAGAGATAATCAGAGCAAAAAGTTCAGTAACAGGTTGCTTAGTAGCAGAAATAGTAATCCAATTCTGCCAAAAGCAATAACAGTAACAACTAGCTGGGTGACCAATAACCCAACTATATATAAAAGTTAAAATAGTGATTAAGACCGTAAAGCAAAAGAGTACTCCTCATGAATCAAATGTTCTCATCATACTCAAGAGAGGGAAAATAACAACAGAAAGATCAAGAATGACTAGATATTAGCAACAAAATAAGATAAAAAAACAAAGAGCACTTGCTGAGCAAGGTACTCTAAAAACCAATTCCAGTCCTGCAAAGAGATATTAAAGTAGACATGGGATTTCATAAATTGCAAAGTAACAACAATAAGGAAGGTTGTAACCATTTGATGCTCAACAGCTGTCCTACCTTGGACAAAAGTAATTAAGCAAGAAGCAAGAAAGTCGAAACCCTAACTCGGTTAGTATAGTTACAGAAAATAGTAGGAATGAGCAAAAAGTAGCAGATATGAAGGGATAGGTAATGAAAAGCTCCCCACCACAAGCCAATCCAGTAAGAGACATTCAGTGCAAACAGTTCAGTAGCAGGTTGCTTAGTAGCAGACACATTAATCCAATTCTGCCAAAGATAATGATAGTAATAACCAGGAGGTTGGCCAGTAACCCAATTATGCATATAAGATAAACCATTGATTAAGTTCAAGCAAAATAGAAGAATGATCTTCAAGATTTGCATGTTCCCATTATAGCATACAGAGGGAAACCAACAACAGGGAAGACCAACAACAGCCCACATGTTAGCAGCAAAGACATAAAGAAAAATAAAGAAAACTTGCTGGGCAAGGTACTCATCCAAAAACCAACAGTGGAGACATTGTTACAGTTTTTACACCCATTAAGAAAAGCAATCTTTAAGAACAAAGATATAAAATAGAGAATGAAAAGTTCAAGTAATTCCCACCAGAGTAAATAATACCCACAACCTCAAAGAAAGGTGAAAATCCATTAAAGAAACTGCTAAGCATGGGAAACAAGTCTAGAAATAGAAAGATTGACAGTAGCCTCAAGGGTCCAATTCAACCAACAACTAAGAAAGGGGATACCAACAAGTTGACCATAGGAAAAGCCATTAAGAGTAGAGAGTACATAAAAACAATCCCATAATAAAAGAGAAGAATTCTATAAAACAGAACCCGGGATGAAAAGGGCAACAACATGTGTGATCAAAAATAGCCCAGCTGATAATAACACAAATAGTTGGAAAATCGAGAATAAGAAAACATCCATAAGTCATAAAGACAACAATCTGGAAACAGGTCCCAAAAAACCAATGACTAGCATTGAAAGGAGTAACAAGACCTTTCCAGATCAAAAAATATAGTCTAGCAGCAAGGCCCAGAATGAGAGAGAAAACAAAGTAAAAACCAAAGAGAGAGGCAAACATGAAAACCCGTTCCTGCAAGGAGCAAGAGAAAACAGCTAGCAAAAAATAAATTCTCTCCAGACAAGAACAGTAAAAGAGATTGACCAAAACCCCAATCTCAAAAACATTCTGCACAAAAAGGATCTGCTCAACAAAATAGTCATAATCAATCTGAAGAAACTCCATCCAGTTCAAAAAATAAACAGTGCAGAAAGAAACAACAGAATGCTAGAGATTCCACTCAGGAAAAGTAAAAGAAGCATAAAAAGATATCCAAGAAGTAGTATCAAAATTCTGCACAATGATAAGTCTGAAGGGTAAGGAGGTCGCTCTGTAAGAAAACCTACAAAAAACAACCTTGGCAGGTGGAAGAAAAGAAGAAAGCCTCCCATAACAAGATCCCACCAAAGGGACCCTGCTGAATGAGAAAATGCTTTCCAAAGAGAGCGGGCTGAATGGGGTCCAGATTCCAGTATAGACAACAACCAAGAAGATAAATATCAACAAAAAGGCCAAAAAACCTCTTCATGCAGAAAAATAAAATAAAAGATAACTCCCAAAAATAAAAGGAAAATGTCTGCTCAAAGCTAGAGTTAAAGAGAATATCAGCAGTAGCCCAAGATCTAATAGGGGAGACAAGTAGTATGTCAAAAGCCAGCCACCAGTCATTATCAGCAAAAATCCAACAACCTAACAGTAAATCATCAAAGTAAATATTGCAACCAGCATAATGAACACTAATACAATGGTTTAAGTTTAGGTTTATTTGTATTTGACACCCTAAACCTTAATCCTAAACATTAGCTAATAGTATAAACCCTAAACCTTAATCCTAAACCCTAAAAAGACTAGAGCATGAATGGTATGGATAATGACTTAGTCTAATGAAAATATTTTCAAAATTTATTTGTATTTGACACTTCATTTTGACAAAGGCTTTGGGTTTTTCATATGTCTAAATGCATGATGAAATGAATTATTGGCCAAATTCAAAGAGAAGAGGGTGAAGCTCCATTAGTAGGAGTTGCTCTCATAGGTCAAGCGGTTCCCATGCATTGAAGAATGGAGGCCCTCAGTTTTGCAAGAGTGGTAGAAGATGTATGCATGATATTAGACATACAACCATACATCTAAGGGGTTGCTAAATCTTTTAATTATCTTGATTTAATGCCTAGGCTTTATGTGAGGTTATGAGTTATTTAGAAATTTAATTATGAATTATAATTGGGAAAAAGATTTATTTTTTTCTATGAGCCTAATCAGATCCAGGCCATACAACAAAACATCAATAAACTAAGAAACTAAAAAAAGGCATGCCATTTCTAATGCATAAGTTAAACATAACATCAAACAAGTTTATAACTAGAGTAAAAGAATAAAAGGTCAATGCAGTCGGGTGTCACCGTACAACCCGAAAAGAAAAATGGGTAGTCGAGCTCTACCCTTATACAACCCAGTACATAAAAGAATAATTTGTAATTTAAAATTGGTAAATTCTATGGGGGGTATTCAAGTCTTCATGTCTGCATGTATCTTCTTACTTTGATTTAGTTTGCTCTACTTCAAAGGTATCACATAACCTCCCAAGACAAAGCCTTCTAGCTAATGGTCATCCTTATCCCCCCACAACACTAATCCTAATTCATAATGTGAAATTATATTAAAAATATGAAAAGTAAATATAACTACACCTACAAAATAGAGGTTTACTAACCATAAATACAACCGAAGCAATTATATTTATTATTTGGACTTACCACCCTGCACATGGGTAATTAAGCCCACCTATCCTAACTTGGATTATGCTCAGGGGCTTAAGAAACCTGCAAAAGAGAGCATTTATATATACTTTTAAGCATCTCCTTAAACATAATCCCCTACATAAAATATGATTAGGCTAATCACGACCAACCATCCAGTCTACAAAACCTGCACCATAATATCCAATCTAAAATAATACATCACAAAATAAAACATACATGACACCATGTACCATCCTAACATAAAGATAGAAGTGGTGACTTAATCTAATATGTGTGTATTAAGGCTTGTGTGGTATGTCCTAACTAGGCATTAAGGTTAAGATTTTCTAAGTGTGAAAGGATTCAATTTAAATTGTGGTTTCATTTCAAGTGCTTTAATTGATTGGCAAGTTTTAATTTGTGTTTTCTTTGGTTTTATGTTACCTACACTAAACAACTAAGTGTTATAAAGGGAAGACAGACAATTATTCTCTTTCTTATCCTAAGCCACTTCCTAAAGCATGTTAATTTGATTTAGTTCTCTTTAGTGAATAGGTTATTACACATTTTAAACTAATCTTAAGTTTAGGTTCGCTTTAAATGATCATATTCAACATGAAAGGCATCTTAGGATTAACTTAATTGAATTACTATAATATGACATATATGAAGTTATTCCTTTCGATCACATGTAGCATGGATATGACTTAATTCTAAGTATAACTATACATGCAACATATTTCTTTTAGCACACTTTAAATGAAAGATGCATATGTGTATTTTGTAGAAAATGGGATTTTCACTCATTCGCTAAATGCACATACAAGTGTATAAAAGGTTTAAGTGAATACTTCACCATAGTTAAACCAGGGGAGTAAGGTAAAGACCTCCTTAGGGCTACTTAGAGGCTTGCATCCCTAAAATATCTAGATTAGATATACCCACTATTCTTGAATACACATGAATGTATAAATGACTACAAGAATGGAAAATCTTGCAAAAGTTATAGTTCTTTCAATTGAAAAGAGATTTTCATTCATTAGCTAAATGCACATACAAGTGAATAAAAGTTTTAAGCTGATACTTTTCCATTATTAAACTAAGAGTGTGAGGTAAAGACCTCCTTGGGGCAACTTAAAGCCTCACATCCTCGGAATGTCCATACTAGATATGCCCATTATTCTTGAATACACATGAATGTACAAATGACTACAAGAATGAAAAATCATGCAAAAATTATAGTTATTTCAATTAAAAGGAGATTTTCATTCATTAGCTAAATGCACATACAAGTGTATAAAGTTTTAAGCGATACTTTGCCATTGTTACCAGGGAGTGTGGTAAAGACCTCCTTGGGGCTACTTAAAGCGATCCATGAATGTCCGACTGATATACCCACTATTCTTGAATACACATGAATGTACAAATGACTTCAATAATGGAAAATCATGAAGAGTTGTGTTTCTTTTAGTTGAATTATTTATTCATGTGAGCTAAAATTCTATCTTAATTCTAACATAGAAATACATAGGAATGAATTCAAACAATTATTTTGTATTTTTTAAATGGGCTATACACTTGTTAATATACAAACTTTATGTAAATCTATATAGACTAAAGAAAGAGAACTCCATATCACATGTTCTAAGCCATAGACACATGCAAGCTTATAAATATTTATAACTTTTATCACTCCAAATATTATAGTTGACTTATACACTTTTAAAAATAACTTTGATTTAACAGTGATAATAGCCACACATATTATAAAATTAATTCAACACATGCAAGCTTAACATAAAAAAAATTACATTTGATTTAATTAATTTTGAAAAGATGAATGTATGATTTCAAATGACATGCAACATTTAGCATGATTGGAAAGTAATAATAAGACATAAAACACATGTTTCATTCAATCAAACTAATTCCTAAGGACAATCATGTCAAATAAAACCACTTAAATAAACCAAATCTTTTTTTTGTATCATTTTTGAAGTCATGTTTGATTTGTTTTAAGAATGTGAAGGGAAGTTTGCTGATCCTAACCCATTACCATGTTTGCAATTTAATTTGTTTTGATGAAAAGATAATTAGGAGAATTTCATGATTTAATTAAGTCATCTTTATGCTTTAAGTACATTAATTAACCCTTACCTATATTACCTTAACATAACTAATCAAATAATTATGTGTCAATATGACATGCATAAAATAAAAAATTGCAATGATCCTAAGAAATAAAAGGGTCTAATGCATTTGGCTCATACTAATGATTAATTAAATTAAGAGATTTAATTAAGTACACTTATGGTTTTCCCACACATGTGAGCTAACCATACTTTCCTTAAATGACTTTAGGCTATTAAACACCTAGAGACCAACCCCTCAATTAAGTAATTAGGATCTAATGTATTTTAGATTTTAATTAGATTAATGAAATCATTAATCACCTAATTAAATTTAAGCATTATTGCCACATGGGTTAACTATCCTCCAAATGAAGTAGACTTAGGGAAAATGTTAGGAAAGATATCCCAATTTAATCCCTAAGTCTCCTCACAATTACATAGTGAAAATGAGCCCAATTAATTAATTTACTTTTCATGTGATTAATTAACCCTTAATCAAGTTAAGAGAGTAATTAAGGCCTAATCAGCTAATTCTCTTAATTAATTAAACAATAAATCCCTAAAAAATTAAGGGAGGCATAGGTCATCCCCCTAAATAATCTTAAAAGATTTGGGGTTAATTAATTAATTAATTGGGGAGTAATTCAAGTAATTAATTTTTTAATTAAATCTAAAGTAAGTTCTAATTATTGTTTAAAATCAATTAAAGATATTTTTAATAGATTTCTCTATAAAATACCTTCAAAATAAATATTTATTTGTATTTTTTTATGATTTTCTATGATTTAATATGATTTTTCAAAGTTTCATCTAATTTAAATGATTTTTCATGATTTTTATAAAGTTTATTAAATTTTTTTAACTAAATTAGACTATTTAAGCTTCAGAATACATATCTCCCAATCTAAAAATTTGTATGACTTGAATTTTTTATGTTATGTGTATTTTAACTGTAGTTTCAATCCTTGAAAATTTTAAATCAATCTAATTTATATTTTTGGTTTAATTAATAAAATTTAATTTTAAATAAAACTCAAATTTAGCTCAAAATATTCAGTACCATTTGGGGATTTTGGGTTTGTTGGATTCCTCTTAGAAAAATGAATCCAACGAGCCTTATTAGGTACTTTATTTTCTATGAATTTTTGAAGTTCTAGGTGATTTAAATGATTTTTAAAAGCAAAAAATCCAAAATTTTCTACTTATCTAGTAAGTACTGCACGAATAACGTGGCAATGTAGTGCCTTATGGCACCGCATGATTGGTTGTGTGGTTCTTTGTGGCACGCGGTGCCATGCAACATTGTGTGATTAGCTAGCGTGCTGCCTTGTCAGTAAACGAGCAAGAAAGGGAGAGAGGGTGCGCAGTTCTGATCAGTTAATAGTTATTATTATTTAGTTTTTATTATTAATTTTTATCTTTTATTAGTTTTTAGCTACTTTTATTAGTTATTAGTTAGTTCTTTATTAGTTATTTGTTAGTTTATTAGTTTAGGTTATTAGTTTAGTTTATTTATTTTATTATTAGTTATTAATTAGTTATTAGTTATTTATTTTATTATTAGTTATTTGTTTATAGTTTAGTCCAATATTATTAGTTTTATCATTATTATTATTAGTTTATTAGTTTTAAGTTTAGGTTTATTAGTTTTTTAGTTAGTAGTTTTATAAATTTTTATTATTAGTTATTAGTTTTTATTTTTATTAGTTAGTTATTATTAATTTTTTAGGTTTAGGGTTAGTTTTTGGGTTTAGGATTTAGGGTTTAGGGTCTTTAGGGTTTAGGGTTGAGGTTTTAGGGTTTAGGTTGGGGTTTTTCTTAATTTTTTTAAATTTTTTTAAATTAAGTAAACTGGTAGATTTAGGTTTATTTAGTTTATTTTTTCTTTATTTTAGTTTATTTAAATTTTTTAATTTAGGTTTAGTTTTATTTTTATTTAGTTTAGTATATTTGTTTTAGTTTAGGTTTTTTATTTTAGTTTTTTTTTAGGTTTTGGTTTAGGTTTATTTTTTAGTTTAGTTTTATTTTTTTGTTTTGTTTTTATGTTTATATTTTTAATCTAGGTTTAGTTTAGGTTTTATTTTATTTTAGGTTTAAGTTTGTGTTTATTTTAGGTTTTATTTTAAGTATTTTATGTTATATTAATCTAGTTTAGGTTTAGTTTTTTTTAGGTTTAGGTTTAGGTTTTATTTATTTAGTTTAGTTTATTTTATTTTAGGTTGAGGTTTATTTTATTTCTATTTTAGGTTTAGGATATTTTTTTAGTTTAAAGTTTATGTTTTATTTTTTGTTTACTTTTAGGCTATTTTTAGGTTTATGTTTTTACTTAGCTTTTATTTTATTTTATTTTTATTTTAGGTGTAGTTATTATTTTATTTAGGATTTCCATTTTTAGGTTTATTTTATTATATTTAGTTTAGTTTAGGTTTTATTTAATTTATTTTATTTAGTTTGTTTTTTATTTTATATTTTAGTTTTAGCTTTAGGTTTAGGTTTAGGTATTTATTTTATCATATTTTTTTTTATTTTATTTAGGTTTAGATTTATTTAATGATTTTTTTGTTTATATTTTATTTAGTTTAGGTTTAGGTTTTTAAGGTTTTTAGGGTTGGGGTTAGTTTTAGGGTTTAGTTTAGATATTCATGTAGGTTATGGATTTTATTTCTCTTTAGTTTTAGGGTTTATGTATTATTTTATTTATTTTAGGTTTTATTTAGTTTCATTTTATTTTATGTTATTTATTTTAGTTTATTTTATTTAAGTTTTATTTTAGGTCTCTTTATTTTTTAGCTTAGTTTAGGTTTTATTTAATTTATTTTGTTTATTTTATTTGATTTGATTTCTAGGTTGTTTAGGTTTTATTTTATTTTATTCTTTATCTTATTTAGGTTTAGGTTTCTTATTTATTTTATTAGGCTTTATTTATATATTTTCAATTTTATGGTTTAGTGTTTAGTGTAGGGTTAGTTTAGGGTTAGGGTTTATTTAGGTTCAATGTTTGAGGTTTAGCATTTGGGGTTGTGTTAGTGGCTCAGCTCTGGGGTTTAAGGTTTTGGTTTGTGGTTTATGGTTGGGTTTAGGGTTTAAGGTTTAGGGTTTAGGGTTTAGGGTTATGCTTAGGGTTTAGGGTTTGATTTAGGAGGTTCAAGGTTTTGTTTAGATTTAGGGTTTAGTCAGGGTTTTTTATTTTTTATTTTTTTATTTTTTAAAATTGGTAAACGATAGGTTTAGGTTTATTTACTTTATTTTTTATTTATTTTAGTTTATTTTCTTTTTTTTAATTTTATTTAAGTTTATTTTATTTAGTTTATTTTAGTTTATTTATTTTAGTTTATTTATTTTAGTTTAAGTATTTTATTTTTTGTTTAGTTTATTTTTTAGTTTGGTTTTATTTTTTTATTTTATTTTAGATTTAGGTTTTAATTTTTTCTTTAGATTTAAGTTTAAGTTCTTTTTAAGGTTTAGGTTTTAGGTTTTATTTTAGGTTTATTTTAGGTTTTATTTTTAGTTTAAGTTTAGGTTTATTTTAATTTAATTTATTTAATTTAGTTTAGGTTTAGGTTTAGGTTTAGTTTATTTTAGGTTTATGTTTTTGTTTTATTTATTTTAGTTTAGTTTAGTTTAGTTTAGGTTTAGGTTTATTTTATTTTTATTTTAGATTTAGGATTTAATTTAAAGTGAAGGTTTTCTTTTTTTATTTATTTTAAATAGGTTTAGTTTTTTTAGTTTTATTTTATTTTATTATAGGTTTATTTTATTTTATTTTAAGTTTATTTTTATTTTATGTATTATTTTATTTATTTTTTTTTAGTTTAGTTTAGGTTTTATTTATTTTAGTTTAGTTTTATTTTTTATTTTTATTTATAGTTTAGTTTAGGTTTTAATTTAGTTTATATTTTATCTTTTTTTATTTATTTATTTTATTTATTTATTTCTTTATTTTTTTGGTTATTTAGTTTAGGTTTAGGTTTTTTTTTTTATGGTTATTTAATGTTATAGGGTTTAGGTTTAGGATTATTTTAGTTTTGTTTATTTTAATATTTAGTTTTATTTTATTTATTTTATTTATTTTTATGGTTTGGGTTTAGGTTTTAGGGTTTAGAGTTTAGGGTTTAGGGAGGATTTAGCTTTACATTTAGTTTAGTTTTTTTTTTTAATTTTTTATTTATGTTTTAACAAGAGTATATGTTTAGTTTATTTTTTATTTAGTTTATTTTATTTTTTTATTTTAGGTTTATTTAGTTTAGTTTAGGTTTTATTTTAATTTATTTTAGGTTTTTTTAGGTTTATTTTAGTTTAGTTTTATTTCTATTTTATTTTTAGGTTTAGGTTTATTTTATTTTTAGGATGAAGTTTAGGTTTTATTTTATTTTTTTGTGTAGGTTTGATTTTCTTCGTTTATTTTTTTTTTTTGTTTAGGTTTAGTTTTATTTTTAGTTTATTTTATACATTTAGTTTTAGGTTTTATTTTATTTATTTAGTTTAGTTTATTTTAGTTTAGGTTTATGTTTATTTTATTTTATTTTAGGTTTAGGATATTTTAGTTTGGTTTAGTTTTATTTTTTTATTTTATTTTTTATGTTTAGGTTTTATTTAGTTTTATTTTAGGTTTATTATTTTATTTTAGGTTTAGTTTTTTATTTTATTTAGGTTTTTTATTTTTAGGTTTATTTTATTTTTTTAGTTTAGTTTAGGTTTTATTTTTTTTATTTTGTTTAGTTTGTATTTATTTTATTTTATTATTTTGGTAGGTTTAGGTTTAGGTTTTAGTTTAGGTTTTATCTATCTTATTTTAACTTTATTTAGGTTTTTTATTTATTTATTTTATTTTGGTTTTATTAAGTTTAGGTTTTGGTTTGATTTATTTTACATTAGTTTATTTTCATTTAGGTTTAGGTTTATTTTATCTTTATTTTAGGTTTTGTTTTTTTTAATTTAGGGTTTGGGTTTTATTTTTATTTATTTTAGATTTATCTTAGGATTAGGTTTTATTTTGTTTTATTTTATTTTTAGGTTTATTATTATTTTATTAATTTTATTTTATGTTTTAATGTTTATTTTATTTTAGTTTAGTTTAGGTTTTTTATTTTTAGTTTAGTTTTTTTTTTTTTTAGATTTAGGTTAAGGTCTATTTTATTTTATTTTTATATTTTATTTAAGTTTAGTCATCATTTATTTTATTTTAGGTTTATTTACATAGGTTTTTGGTTTAGATTAGGCAGGGTTTAGCAGTGGTAGGTTGTTTAGTAGTAGGTTTAGGGTCAGTGGTTAGTGGTTTATTTGGGTTTCAGTTTTGGCTTTGTTTGCTTTTAGGGTTTATGGTTTAGGGTTTGTATTTTGTGGTTTATGGTTTGGGATTTGTGGTTAGGGTTTAGGATTGGCTAGGGTTATTTGGGGTTGTTTGTGTGGTTTTAGTGGTTTAGGGTTTAATGATTTTTTATTTTCATAATTTTTTTTCATTTTTTCAAATAAGTAAATGGTAGGTTTAGTTTATTTAGTTTATTTTATATTTATTTTAGTTTATTTTATTTTATTTATATTTAGGTTTTTTTATATTTATTTTATTTTATTTATTTTTAGGTTTAATTATTTTAGTTTAGGTATTTTATTTTGTTTATTTTTGGTTTAGTTTTTTTTAGTTTAGGTTTAGTTTAGTTAGTTTTAGTTATTATTTTATTATTTTTATTATTATTATTATTATTATTATTATTATTATTATTAGTTTTAGTTATTAGTTTATTTAGTTATTAATTTTAATTTTAGTTTTATTAATTATTATTAGGTTATTATTAGTTTTCTTATTATTTTAGTTAATTTTATTATTAGTTATTATTTTATTAGTTTTATTAGTTCTAGTTTTTAATTATTATTATTAGTTATTATTATTAGTTAGTTTTTACTTTTATTATTAGTTATTATTATCAGTTATTAGTTATTAGTTTATTATAGTTATTTAGTTTAGTTTTTTAATTATTACTTTAGTTTTAATTTTAGGTTTATTTATTAGTTTTAGTTTATTAGTTAATTATTTATTAGTTAGTGAATTATTAATTTTATTAGTTAATTAGTTATTAGTTTATTAGTTATTTTTAATTAGCTATTTTATTAGTTATTAGTTTAGTTATTTTTATTTATTAGTTTAATTAGTTATTATTAGTTATTAGTTTTTAGTTTATTATTAGTTTAACTATTAGTTATTGTTTTAGTTTATTATAGTTTTATTTAGTGATTATTTAGTTACTAGGTTTTAGTTTAGTTGTTATTATTAGTTATTAGTTTATTAGTTTAGTTATTTAGTTTTTAGTTAGTTAGTTTATTATTAGTTAGTTATTTAGTTATTATTATTTTAGTTATTTATTTTATTAGTTTTATTAGGTTTTTTTTAGTTTAGTTTTAGTTATTAGTTTTTAGTTAGTTTATTTATTAGTTTAGTTTATTAGTTTTTTAGTTAGGTTTTATTATTAGTTTAGTTATTATTTTTTAGTTTAGTTATTAGTTATTAGCTTATTAGTTTTTATTTAGTTAGTTATTAGTTAGATATTTAGTTATTAAGTTTATTATTAATTATTAGTTTAGTTATTAATTAGTCTATTTATTATTAGTTATTAGTTTAGTTATTATAGTTTTTTAGTTATTAGTTTAGTTTTATTATTTAGTTATTTTAGTTAGTAGTTAGTTTATTTTTTAGTTAGTTATTTAGTTTTAGTTATTATTAGTTAGTAGTTAGTTTATTTACTTATTAGTTTATTTAATTATTAGTTTAGTTAGTTAGTTAGTTATTAGTTTAGTTATTTAGTTTAGTTAGTTTAGTTATTAGTATTAGTTATTATTTTTAAGTTTTATTAGTTATTTAGTCTACATCCAAAAAAATAAACACTCAAGGTCCTCTCCTCGTTCATTGAATCCTCTCAACATCATCCTTTTCTTTTGGAGTTTGGAGATGTCGATCCTCAAGTATGCAAGGGTTTTTAGACTCATAATGTTGACTGATACACCTGGGTCAACCAAAACTCTAGATAGCGATCACCAACATCCACTATAATGTAAAGAGGTGGTTGTGCTCGCTCATCCCAAGGAGTAAGTCTTCATCGCTGAATGTAACTCCTAAGATGTCCTTCGAGTGGCATGCCTCCACTTTAGTAGCAGTTAGCTGAGCTAAGCATATCTCTAGATCAAGTAAGGCCTTAATTAGAGATTCCCTCATCTCTTTAGATAAGACAAGTGTGTCATATATGCTTAACTTAGCTAAAAACTTTCTAAAGTGAGCTAGGACATTGTAATCAACTCTGGCTTGATCCTCCACAAGCATATCCATGGGTGGAGCATCTTATGGAGGGGCTATTTGCTCATTAGAACCAATGACTTGCTTACCCTTATCCTTAGGTGCTACCCTAAGAGGTAGAACTTTGTCACTGCATAGGTTGACTTTAGTGACTTCTTGGAATGATGAGCTTGTGGAAAGTTCTACCTTCTCATTAGGAATACCAACAGCTTCTCCTATGGGATTCTCAGAGTCAGTTGACTCCATGTTAATCTTAAGTGGTGAACCCGATTTATTAAGAGAAGGATAGTCCGACTCTAAATTAGAAAGGAAAGGATCAAAACTACTAGAGCTATTATTTTTATTTAGACTCAGAGATTTCAATAGGAATAAAATTAATAGCATCCGAAGTAGACAATTTATAAGTAGAATCAGCTTTGGGTGGAGGTACATGATAGAAATCAAGTAAAGTAAGCAAAGTAAGGGATTTAGTGCCCTAATCCATAGATACAACACTCCTGTTGTAGAAGAGCAGCTAGCAGAAGAGGTGGTAGATGCAACGATGGAGGGAGTATTGAACTCGGACAGTAGCTGCGATACTGGACTATCACGAGCAAGCATGGTGAGCATGGTAGAAATGCTATCCCCATTCGGACCAAGACATCACTTTGACCAAAAGTTTATTGTGATCCTTTTGTTCAAATAACAATTAAGGTGAAGCAGGGTCAGGAACAATGAATCTCTTTATGATAAATAGATCCCTTTTGCAAGTTTGTTATTATGGGCAGTTCTACAAAGGATCGGACTAATGATGTATACAATACTTGAATTATCAATGTAGATACTACATAGTTGGTTCTCATCCTTTAGAGACTATGAGTGTAATAGGAACATCCGTTGACAAAAGGATCACCCTAAGATGATTATCTCATGGCTATGGAGAATGAGTCAAATCAAATGGTTCTATTTCTCAATCTTTCTGACTTGCTCCTATGGAACCAAGGTCGAAAGGATTGAAAAAGTTAGTCATTCATAACCACTGATGAAGGATTCCTCAAAAGTTAAGGATTAATCTTGTTTAGAAATCGAATGGATTCGATCTTATACATATCGAGGAAGGTAATAAAAAAAGAACTACTCTTCTATCTTTTATCACTTTCGGGGAGGGTGAAAGTCTCATGCATGGTTTTGAATGAGAGAAAGAAGTGTGGAATCATCTTTTTGACTCTAACTCTCCCACTCCAGTCATTTCTTTTCTTTATGTTACTTTGAAAGTAGCTGCTTCAGCTTTAGCCACATCAATTTTTGATATTCATTTTTATTTCTCATCAATTGAATGGCATCTTCTTTTGGAAATCCTAGCTATTCTTAGCATCATATTGGGGAATCTCATTGCTCTTACTTAAACAAGTATGAAACATATGCTTGCATATTCATCCATCGGTTAAATCATATATGTAATTATTGGAATAATTGTCGGAGACCCAAATGATGGATATGCAAGCATGATAACTTATATGTTTTTTAGTATCTCCATGAATCTAGGAACTTTTGCTTGCATTGTATCATTTGGTCTACATAGTGGTAACATTCAAGATTATGTAGGATTATACACGAAAGATTCTTTTTTAGCTCTCTCTTTACATAATCTCTTATCCCTAAGGGTCTTCCTCCTTGGCGGTTTTTTTTTTGAAAACTCTATCTATTACGGTGTGGATGCAGGCAGGTATTTCTTGGTTTTGATAGGACTCCTTATGAGCATTATTTCTATCTACTATTATCTAAAAATAATCAAGTTATTAATGACTGGGAGAAACCAAGAAATAACCCCTCATGTGCAAAATTATAGAAGATCTCCCTTAAGATCAAACAATTCCATCAAATTGAGTATGACTGTATGTGTGATAGCATCTATTATACCAAGAATATCAATGAACCCAATTCTTGCAATTGCTTAGGATACCCTCTTTTAACTTCTAGGTCTATTTTTTAGTTCAAGATCCCTTTACTACCTGGAATAAATGTATTCATTTTCGCCCAAAATGGGAATGGGCTGTAGTTATGAACTTATAATCATGAAATTAACTCGATCATCATATTATAAGTTCATTCCAGACCGGACTAGGTCAGAATAGGGTTATGTACATTCTTATTATGAAAAGGGGTCATTCGACCATATGTAAATAAATACTTTGATTTACATATGGATCCCAATGTCATCATATTCTATTTAGGATAGGAATATGCATAATCAGAACTACTTTTGACTTATCTATCGTTATTTGGGTACTCTATTTGCCTCTTTGGGCTTCTCTTGAATCAAAAAAGAGGTTTGATTTTACATCTTTTAGATATATAGAAGGTATCCCCCAGATAATTCCAATCGAAGCAATCTGATGTTTGACTCGGGCCTATATGACATGACTGATCGATAAAAATACTCCAACACTCCACCTTTGTCATATATTCCATATATCACACTAGATAGATATCATATTCATGGAATATGATTCACTTTGAAGATGCCTTGATGGTGAAATGGTAGACATGTGAGACTCAAAATCTTGTGCTAAAGAGCGTGGAGGTTCGAGTCCTCTTCAAGGCATAATATTGAGAATGCTCATTTAATGAGTAATTCCATAATAGATTTTGGATCTAATCAATATTGATGAGTATCATATCTATTGATATGAAGTATTCTGATGATCCTCACGATCCGAGTCTGAGCTGTTGGAATCAGTAGTGGATCACAAAATCTTGGCGATCTTCTTTATAGGTGTCCATTTGGAAATGTCCACTTACGCACCCAGTATAGGATTCAAGAATCGCACAAGGTAGATTGGTAGAAACCTCTAGTAAAATATCCATCGATTGCAGTAAATAAAATTACATTACATTAGGGATTGGCGACTTACCCATTCAGTGACTTTGGCACTAGACGTTCTCAAAATGGGTACTATTGGGTCAGGTTAATTAGAGAATAGACAGACGTTCCTTCTCCTTTCAGGGCCTATCTGAAAGCGGATTGTACCACTTGGTCGTGAATATCTGATTATGATGAACCCACCCCCATGGATATCTTTGCTTTGGAACAAAGTTATTAGAATTAGGCTCAGTCAACTGGAATGTGTATTATCCATATGGGAGATCTTCCAATTGAGGAGATCCAGCAACCTGAGATGAAGAGAAAGGTCTATCTATCTTCTTTAGTTATTCAATGAAACTAATGATTCATTATTGGGAGTAGATAAAACAACCATTTCATGACATGTGTATTTTGATGTATTTACATGGTTTCATTAGTAGAAATTGTTTGAAGTAGCGAGTAATAGGCTCTTTCACAGTTCAAGATTTCTTGTTTAGGAAGTTCATATCATCCACACATAGTGATCTAAGATTTCAATTCTTCCATGGAGCTAAGGCATAAAAGATGGAAGAAATAAGTGTTTCCACGACTCTACCATCTGGCCAATTCTGTTCCACTTAATCTCCTTTTCATGGGCACATATCTTTATGGCTAAGGGATGGGTAATCTTTCTCCTATTACATGAATCAAATGTTTCATTTCATCCGGGAAAATCCAACTCTTTACAACAATGTCTTTGTCATTTGATCCAATAGCATTCCGTTAGAAAGGAACAAATTTGATAAACACGATTCTCGAATTGAATATTAGAATGGAAAGATCCATTGATAATAAACTATTGGATCTAAACTATCTCTGGTGATGAATCAACAATTCGAAGTGCTTTTCTTGCATATTCTTGATGAACCAACATTTATATATAGATGTAGGAGGATCTGTTTGGGAAGCAATAAGCCCCTTTGACATCTCTTCATCTACAAAGAATTCTCAATGTGAAAACACAGAGATAGAGGCGGATCTTTGAATAGGGAAAAGAATGGATCCACAGGGTCCCAAATGAATTGGCTTGGTCAAAAAAAACCTTGTTCTTTGGAAGATCTATCTCTAGTCTGGTACTGCATGGTTCCACTCTGCAAGAACTCTGAATCATTATCTTGAAGCTCATCCTCTTTTTTATAAATGATCCATTTGCCCTGAAATGACCCAGTCCAATAGTGAAATCCCAATTCAGTTGGCCTTTTGATACAATCAAATAGATTTCCACAAAGGTGCCATATTCTAGGAGCGCAAACTATGTGATTGAATAAATCCTCCTCTATCTATTGTAGATCGAGGGCCCTTCCCCTTCTTCAAACTCTGATTCATATTTTTCATATAGAAATCCCTGATTAATGATAGAACAAGATCCATTTTGCATCATATCTAATTGATTCCTTGGTTTGGACCAAAGAAGTAATGTCACTCAATTATTATCAAATTGACTACAATATTTTTCTATCTATGAGGATCCCACTAGAGCCAGAGTGCCTTCTACTTCTAATAGTAATAATAGTAATAGGCCATGAACTAGATCAAAATCATTCTCAACGAATCCATAAGAAGTGATCCAATTTTTTTCATTGTGTATGGATGAAGACCAAAGATCTTGAGTGACCGATCTAGCAGAACAACTCAAAAGATAAAGAAGTATCGTGAATTTCTTTTTGCTCGTTCCAAGTTCAAGAACCATTTGTACAAATAAGAATCCTTACATGATTTCTTCTTCATATAGATAGATATAGGATCTATGGGAAATTACTTAGAAGTACATTTTGGGTAACAACCTTTCTTACTGATAGAAAAGGATCCCATGATCCTAGATCTTATCAGGATCAAAATCCCAAGTTTTTCTATGAATAGCTTATCTAATTGTATTAGTTTCTATAATGGATTTTTTTTGTGTAATACTAATTGATTGGGCCTCATTGATATGTGCTATAAACACTTTTTGACCTTAATTTGGATATGGATTCATTCATGTTCATGCCATGGTTTCATGCTTTTCACTTAACTTGACTTGGATTTGATTTAATTTAAATTTCATGGGTTTATGTGATTTTTAGCTTAAATAAGGTAATTAGGTTTAATTCTCCAAATTAAACCTAAGCTATTAAATTTAGATTTCAAGTGGTGTATGTTTTCATTTAAGTTTGAGATTTGGGTTGAATCTACCTAAACCCATCAAGTTAAATCAAACCATAGGAAGGATGCATTAGTCACTAGGTGTAGCATCCTGAGTATCTAATTAAGAGGCTTCTAATCTAGGATTAGATGTTATAATTACTAGTTTAGGGATGATGTTAATCTAATCCAAAAATGAGGTCAATAAATTGACCCCCAATATGTGTAGTGGACTCACCATAGTACACAACACATATTGGCATTGAAAAAACTAGTCAACACTATAAGCATAAGCTCGAAGGAGTTCAAATTTGATTTTAAAATTTAGATTTTTCATTTTTTTATTTTGATTATAGATTTGGGTTTTGGATTTGATTGTGAAATATTGGCATAAACATGCCTAAATTTGTTTTAATTTGTAATGAATTATTTTTAGGAACTTAAATTCACTAAGTTCTAAGAAGAAGATGTCGGTAGAGTAGACTTAAAGAAGGGTCTAATCCTAACACAACCATTTTAGCTAGAGAAGATGCCTTCAAGGGACTTACTACTATCTGAGAATAGTAGTTGTAGAAGATTGTAATATGGACACTTACTCCTGATCTGAACTATATCAAATTTTAACCAAGGAAAGATACCATTAGATTTACTTTTATCTAGCAATCTAGTAGGAAGGGTCTTTGAAGACTTGATTCCAATCTAAAGAGCTAAGCTGGGGAGAATGGAATTTAATAGATTAATCCTAAACCTCAATATTTTTACTGCTAGGTAGGGGTCACATGGAGTTACTTCCTGGTCTAAATAGTCCATAAGAATGGGGCCTTCAATGGCTTATTTATACTCATTTTTCTTTTGTTTTGCACTAGAAAAGGAGTCAAAAGGACTTGAATCCTATTCTAATGAAGTTCAGTTAACAGAAAGCGGCCTTCAATGGAATCCCAACATGGGTAGCTTGAAATGGAAAGGGGTCTTAATGACTTTATCCTAACCTTCTAAGGATTCCTACTAAGGGACTTACTCCTTTATGATTAGCTATTAATGGCTTAATTCTTTCTTGAGTAATTATAATAAGGAAGAGGGGTCTTAATGACTTATTCTTAATCTAAGTAGCCTGTTTAATAAGAAAGGGCTCTTGATAACTTTATCTTAGCTTGCCATGTGAGAGGATGCCTATTGAGGGGCTTACTCCTATTTGATTAGCTATTAAGATAGGGCCTTCAATGGCTTAATATAACTTAGATAGCTAAAAGAAGGAAAGGGGTCTTGTTGACTTAATCCCATCCATAAATTTTGGTTAATAGGAAAGGTCTTCATGACTTATTCTAATTTAAATATCTATATGACAAGGAAAGGGGTCATGGTGACTTTATCCTAACCTTATCATCTGAAAGGATGCCTTCTCACGAGACTTACACCTATATTATTAGCTATTAAGGTGAGGCTTTCAATGGCTTAATCTAACTATGATAGCTAAAGGAGAGGAAATGGGTCTTCATGAATTAATCCAATCCTCACATTACGGATAATAGTAAAGGGGTCTTCATGACTTGTTCCTAACCTAAATAACTTATATACAAAGGAAAGGGGTCATGGTGACTTTATTCTAACCTTATCATCTAAAAGAATGTGTTCTCTAGGACTTACACCTATATGGTTAGCTATCAATGACTTAATCCAAATTAGATAGCTAAAGAAGAGGAAAGGGGTCTTGGTGACTTAATCCAATCCTCAAATTTTGGCTAATAGGAAAAGGGTCTTCATGACTTTATCCTAACCTATGTCTATTTGATAGGAAAGGGGTCTTAATAACTTAATCTTATCATGTGAATAATAGGAATGGTGACATGCATGGCTTGCTTTAAACCTACAAGAAGTTATAAGAAGGGTGTCATAAATGGTCTTACTCCAAACTTATAGAAAGAAAGAGTTATGCCATAAAAAAGCTTACTTTAAGCTTATGAGAATGGTGCACAAAGGATTATCCTAAACTCATAGGGAAGACATGAGAAATGTGCCATAGAGGGCTTACTCCCAACTCAAGATATGTATAAGAAAGATGTCATAAAGAGATTACATTTCTAATCCTCAAGTCTTACATGAGGAAAAGGAGCCTTAGTGACTTAATTTCTAATCCTCAAGTTTTTTGACTAATAAGCAAGAGTCATATAGACTTAATCTTAACTTGATTAGTCTAATTAGTGAGAGATGTCTGAAAGGTTTGCTTCCATTTCATAAGTTTGATGAGGAAGGTTTCATAGAGTTGAAGTATATTTCTGAAGAAGTATTTGGGTACATTTTGGAACTAATGTTTAATATGCCAATGACATAAGCATAGAATTTCATTTTTTTTCTATCTTCTCTTTTTTTATCTCAAAGTTACATATGGTCGTGTTATATGTCTAATCCACTTTAGGGAAGACATCATATGATATTAACCTAATTTTACCTTTTGAGCTTGCATGTGACTTTCTAGTTCTTAGGTAAAACCAAAGTCAAACAATGCTTCAAATGAATTTTTTATTGGTATGAATATGTAACCTTTATGGTATGTTCTTTATTTTCTTTATTGACTAAAGTCGATCAGCTACAATTGATATGTATTTCATTTTTTTTTATTCACATGAACCTACGACTTATAAGGCCTTCTCTTAGATTCAATAAAGACCAAGAAATTTCTTTAAATCTTTCCAAAGTGAATGAGAATCAAGGTAAATGAACTCTTAGATTCTCCTAAAGATATATTTTTTTCTTTTTTCCCAAATCAATAAAGGATTTGAGAGATTTAAATTATTAAACAAATTAATATTCTCATAATTTTGAAATAAAATTTTCAAAGTTAAATTGTTATTCTTTAAAGGTTTTATTGAATGATATTTCATAAATGGCTTTAAATTTTTTATTTGTTTATTTATTTATTTTCCTTCAAAATTCCACTACAAGTTTCTAAAATTACCTCAAAGGTATGTTTTAAATTCATTCATTTTTTGCAAGATTTTCAATATAACACTTCACTTGATCAAAAGTGAGGTTATAAAAAATCTTGATCATGACACTATAATAAATTGTCCTAATATTTTGAAATTGAATGATACGACCACGTATAGAATATCTTGTAAGCATTTTGAATGTTGTATGTTTTCAATTTTTCTTTTAGAATTGTCTTGATTTGACAATATTCAGATAAGTTGTCCTTAATGAGATAATCTTTTGCATGAAAGCTTTTCAATTTTGAAATAAAGTATGGGTCCCATCTTCAAGATAAAGATTTGTCCTAATATCAAGATTTAACACATACAAATTTGATCTTTTCTTTCTCTTCTTCTTTCCCTTTTTTTATTTTTATTGTGATGATGTTAGCCAACCAAGAAGAATGTTTTCTTCTCATGTAAGGCTATCATTGACTAGATTTTAGTCTTGAAACATCTTGCTTTTCTTTTGAAGTTTAATCGTACACTTCGAGGGACTTAGTTTATTAAAATGGAATCAAGTCTGAGCTTATAAATAGCTATATCTAGAGAATATTTTATTTCAAATAAAGTAATCATTAAACTCTAAGAATAGCTTGATTAAGTCATCAATATCTGACTCATCAAAGATTTAGATTATTTATATTAGTTGTAGACCAACTTATACTTCTAAATTTATTTTCCTTAGCTTGTCATAGATTTAAGCTTCTCTCCAAATTCTAAGGGTGCATCCTAAACTTGAAGACTATATAAGTCTTGACACATCAAAAATATTCATTTAATATGTTAGAGTTCCTTTGAAGAGAAAGTCATCGATTATTTAACAATTCTCATCTTTAATGGCTCAATAATCGAATCTCAAGACAACTTTTGATTTCAATTTATTGAATGCTTCATAGCTTTTCTTGCTTTTGGATATTATCTATAGGCCACTTGCAAGGGGATCATATTATACTCATTTGAAATTTTATTAGACAAAGGATAAGGATCCTTGGAAAAGAAAATCCATTGTCTCTTTGACCTTCCATGTGAGGGCACCCAACATGGCAAAGGTGATGATAAAGTATCAGACATCGATTTTTTTTTAAAAGGGTAATTCTTGACTTCTAACCCTATAACTTTATTTTGATGCACAAGTTTAAATTTAAAATGTCCACATACTCAAAATATTAGGCTTCATCCTTTTGCTCTTGGATATAGTCCTTCCATCTCTTTTATTTTCTTTCTTTCTTTCTTCGTCAACATTTCAACTCCTTGTAAAATATTACATTTGATATTTTTCTTGAATACAACATTTACTAGGACATTAGACACATTCAACTCTTTGTCCGAATACAACATTTGATACCACATTTTACACTCAATTCTTATCTTATTTTGAGTAATCACATCAATTAGTAAGACATTTTTTAATTCTTTGAATGAATGAAAGATTTGATAACACACTAAACAAATTTTAAACTTTTATATATTTTTTTTTTTTATGCCTCAATTTTTAGATTTAATAATTCTCATTTAGGGTGACAAAATGACATTTCTAAATACTCTACACTCATGAATACATAATGGATATAAACATTCTTTCACAATAATTATTATTTTTCTTCTTTTTCTTTCATTTCATTATTTTATTTGGCTTGGATAAGACCATCTAAGAGCTTTAAAGATGTTTTTGAATTCTTAAGATTCTTCTTCTATGTTTGAATTATTATCCTCAATCAACAATATGATTGTGATTTAAGTTTTTCAAGGTAAGTCTCCAAGACTAAACTTTTATTGAGTCTTTTCTCTTCTTGATTGAATCTACATGACACCATCTCATCAGGATTAGATTAGAATTGGGCCTTTATATATTCACTTTTATGTTTTTCTATGATTGTGTTGACCAATGCACCTGGATCGACAAACATTATGGAGATTTTCTTTTTGAATTTTATGTTGATGAGTTCTTAGTAGTATATCCTCATCATAGAAGATAATCTTAGAATCTTCTTTAGTGGAATGCCACATCATGAAGTCGCTTATAATTGAAGATGGCAAATTATAAAATAATGTGATGCCTTGATTGATGGTAATTTTCATTTTCATTCATTTCATTTCATTTTCCTTCTACTTTTTTATAGAGCATTATAATGCTTGATTTTGCAAGAAACTTCTCTAAGAAGGGCAAAGACACCTCAATTAAAATTTTAAGATGAGTGGAATTTTATTGTTTCCTTCTATTTATGAATTAAAAAGGTAATTTCTTAATGGTTCAAAATGAGTAATTTGCCTTTTCTTTTTAGTGTTATTTGAGGTAGTTTGACTCTACCATTTTGAGTTTAATGTTAATAATTTTCCTTTAATATGAAGGTGGGAGGGTTGGTCCAACTCTATCCTCAATAGGTCAATATTATGATGCCCCAATGCTCAAAGGGTCAAGAGGCAATCATCGCAGTAGAGGAGGCTAATGTAACACTACACCATGTGTTTGGCATGTGATGATGTGCGTATGCACATTTAACATTGACGGTCAATAATATCTAAGTATTTTAATTTTCAATTTCAGTTTGGATTGGTGAACACCACATAATCCATAATGTACTTTAGTCATGATCTTATGGGCTCCTTATTTTTTTCTAAACAAGCCTCATTTGATCGAATGATCTATACACAACATATTATTAATTAATGCATAGACTAGGCATGTTTCATTATTTGATTTGCTAGTGACTTGAAGCCTTTCCTTACTCATGTAGTCAATGAATGGTCGCCTCAAATACTTGACTTTTGCAAGAGTGGCTATCCTTTGCATTTATTTTTTTCTATTCAAGTAATCTAAATCTATGAGATAGAATGTTTTGATTGGACTTTATAAAAAAAAAATTCTTTTTCTGACATAATTCTTGGTAAATGATAAATCTATTCTTTTCTTTAAATGAGAACTGTAGATGGTTAGAAGTCAAACTTAGCCCTTTATAGCACAAAGAGGAAAACAAGATCTCCAATTATAATAAAATCAATGACCAACATGCTAGTCGTCCAGACAACTTTGAGTGAGTCATAAGATATTGCAATGGGTTCACCCTTGAAATTAGATTTACTCTATGAGAGAGCATGTAGTGTCTTAGTTTTGAAAAACTAAAGCTTTCATTTTGAGCTAAAAAGCAAGTGATTCATCTATCAATCGGAGAGATAAAAATTTTATTATTTCACTCTAAGAGATAGAAATACCATTATGACCCAATCTTAAGCTCATGATTTTTTTAGGATTACTAGTTTAGGGATGATGTTAACCACATCCAAAAAATGAGATGAATAATGTTTAATGATCAACTTAGAAGTGATTGGTATCTTTGATTGAAATTTGGATTGGATTGAGTTTTGACTCAATTTAGACTTGGTAAATGGGTTAGGAACAATTGATCAATTGGATTTATTGGAGTCAATTGTAATGTTCATCAAGTGATTAGATTTTCCATGAGGCTTTGATTGATTCAATTTGGCTTAAATCAAGTGGGATTGATTTTGGCCCTATAAGGTTTAATTAATTCTTGGGTCAAAGGAAAATTAATTCAATTTTGTTTAATTGGATCATAATCCATCTTCAATTAGATTCAATTGAGTTGTAAGAGAGCTTTGGTGAGTTCAATTTGAATAGATTGAATTAATTTTGGATTTATCCATTTTAAGCTCAAATGGGTCATATTAGGTCAACCTAGCCAATTGGTCAAATTGAGCTAATGAGTTAAATTGGGTTTATAATCATCTTGGTTTGATTTTTAATTAATTTTGGCTTTGGGTTGGAGAATTGGATTAAGTAGAGTTGGTTTGGGTTTGGGGTAGTCTTGCCTAACTTATGTTAGGGTATAACCTAAGGTTGAACTCTATGAGTCTTCTAAGCATGATTAATGTTCATCTAGCCACTAGAAGTGTTTTATTTATAAGAGAGCCTATTGCCTAAATCAAATCCTAGGTCTATGGAGATGATTATCAACCTCACTCAAAAGTGAGGTCAAATGATTTTCAAAATGAAATTACAAATTTATTTTTATAAAGTATATTTGAAAAAAATTTTTTTTTTTGTCAAAATTATTGTTAATCACAATCACATATTACAAGAGGATTGTTATATTATCTAAATTTAAAATACAATGTATATAAGAGCATTGTTGTCTTTTACCATAAACAACTGCAACATATCATCTCAAAATCGAATATTTCAAACAAAATTATGGATTAGCTTCAACAATTTTTTGACCATAGTTTATAGAAAATAATAGTTTTTTTAGATGTCTACTACCCTAAATGGACCCTAATCTACTAATGTTAAATGTCCTTACTAGAGAGGTTAGATTTTATGGAAATCATCTAAGAAAATAATAATCTTCAATTTACCTTGAAAAATGTAATACATTATCAAAAAGTACTAAGTTCACTTCAAAAAATACTTTTATAGAAAAGATAAATTTTACAAAGGTTATTCATTATAATTATCAAGCTATGATATTTAATTAGGCAAAAAAAACAAAACATATAATTATAAGAGTATGCATTTTATAAGAGAAGAACTTATTTAAATGAATGAAACATAACACAAGAAAAAATAAGATAAGAAATTAATGAAAACATAATAAGAGGGATATACTTATTACAAGTATTAACATAAAAGATGGTGTTGTATAAAACTAATGATCTAATGAATTTGACTTATATGAATTATATATTACAAAGTCTTAGATTAGCTTGATTAGGTATGATACCATAACATTTTGAAGAGGTTCATTCCTATAATGTTTGATAATATATAATATAATGATAAATGTCTCTAATAATACTTATATATTTAATTTAATTTGAAGGTGTAGTTAATTGATGTGCATACTTGATGAAGTCACTTAAAAGATTTTAAAATAAATTCACTTCTTATGTAAATGAAAACATACTTTATAAACCAATCATAAATCTAATATTGGCACATGTAGGCTAAAATGTGCTAATCCATCTGGTCAATGATCTTTAGGAATGTGATGCCATGATAAGAAGTTAATTCAAGTGAAAAATAAAATTCATAGAAATATAATTTCACTATGTTGAGAGAATAACTTATGTTAATCTAGTATTAGTTTGTACTTAAAACATCTAAATTTTTTTGCATCCCATTATTAGTAAAAAATCATTTAAAATATATGAGAGATTGTAATGTAAAAAGCATTTCAATATATGAGGATTGTTAATCTAGTAATGAGATTGTATTTCTTGCCCTTTAAAATTGATAACTTTTAACTTAAATAATTTCTTATATCTTTTCAAATGATAAGTAATAAAAAAAATATATGATTCAAATTCTTTATCTTAAAAGAAACTTTGTCTCAATTATACTTAAACTAAGAAAATCCATTTACTTTAGCTTATTTGTTTAGACACATTAATATATGTTATGGTTACTCTCTCTTTCTCTCTCTCTCTCTCTCTCTCTCTTTTTTTTGAAAGAAAAAAATATTCAAGTAGGATTTACTTTATCTCATACCAGGAAGAAAGTCAAACTATTAGTTGTTGCTGAAGCTATGGGTACATATTACTTTATTGGAAAGTAGTGTTTTAATTTAAGAAATCTTTATGTCTCTTTTTCAGATGAGATATTTCAATGGATGAATGAATGATTGAGTTAGTTTTTTTTCTTCTCTTTTTTTTTTAATTTTTAGAAAGGAGATGTTACCATGTTAGAAAATAGAAAGATAGAAGGAGAAGACAACTTTTCTAATCACATGGAGTTCAACTTTTGATACTATGCTAATTTAATAAATTATGCTTATGAAAAAATTTTTCTTATTATTAAAAAGAAAGTTATTAAAGTATATATTAATTATGATTTTAGTTACTATTCTTGGATTTTTGGATATTTTATAAAATGAATCGTTGAGCTAATAAGAATTATATAAGAATAGTGGGTATAAAATTTTTTTTATTCTAAAATCAAACCAAATTTTTTTTGATTGTCTCTGAATCATTAAGAAGGAAAACAGTTTTCACCATATTCTTTAAAATTAACTAGAATGAAATTAAATGATTGGTGTTTTTCAGAAAACACAACTTATCTAGAATTTTTTTGGTAAATAATTTAATGAACTTGGATGGATAGAACAATGCATCAATATGATAAAATAATTAAATTATTAGAGTTTTATAGAGAAAAATTCATTACAAAGTTTTATTCCCATGTATATATTATCCACTATTTCCACTCAAGATACTAAGGATCATTAATTTCATAAGGAATTTTTTTTTTGTTGATATGTTGTGTGGAATTAACATAAAGAAAAACATATTGCTTGGTGAAGATATAATGATTTAATCATGATCTTAATTCAAGTTGAAAGAACCAAACTTATATAATATTAAAAAATTATTGAGAAACCCATTTGGTTCAAATAATATCTTAATGAACTTGGTATAAGTCGATAAGCACAATAAAATCCATCAATCATGATAAAAATATGCAAAATCATTAGGATATTGATATAATTATCTTGGATGCAAGTCATTAAAGTTATTATATTTTCCACTTATTTCATTTGGAAGCATTATATCCATGTAATTTATTCAAAGTTATTATTTATTTTTTTTCTTTTTATTTCTGTAGCATTTACACCTTAAAAATATTTCATATGATTTGATTTTGAGACACATAAAGAACAAAATGAAAATGGATAAAGATTCTTAATCTTTTTTAGATAATTTTTTCTCTAAAAATGAAATAAATGAAAATTTTCACCAGGATCTTGGATGAGAAAAAATCTCTCTAATAGATCTAGAAACACAAACTCACTTTGTTTACTTAAGAGATCAAGATTTAATCCAAAGTGAATTGAATGGCCTTAAGGTTTAAAAAAACAAGAAAAATCCTTCCTTCACAAATGCTTCCCAAAAAGGATAATATAGATGTAAGTGATATTGGATAAATATCATAAAACATACCAAAATTATAAAAAAGAAAGGTTTGGCTTCTTCATCTTTTCCTCTTTCCACTACCCCATGCTTGCTCCTAGTTAATCAGCAACATTTTCTCCAGTGCATTTTGATGCAAGGGTGTTTTCTTTCACAGATAAAAATTGAAGCACTCTTAACTTTAGGTAAAGATTAAAACTATTATTTATACAATTTTTTTCATTAAATTTTAAAATTTTCACCATCATTGATCTCATGAGAAATGAAAAATTCTCCTCTATTGATCTTGGATAGAAAAGAGAAGACTTGCTTTGTTAAAGCATTTTCAAAAAAGAATTTGTTAAGTTTAAAAGCCATTGATAAATCCTTCCTTCATTCATCTTTGATCTAGAGCCAAATAAGAGAGCATCTCACACTAAAATATTGTATATATAAATTAAGAAAGTGTTATTTAAAAAATTACAAAAACATTATTGAATTATTCAAGAAACTAGTTTAAGAATAGGTTTTCTCGCTCCATAGCATCAAAAAGTTGATCCCTTAGGAATGATATTTTGGGACTCTATAAGTTCCAAAATACCAAGCATGTTCTAATTTTTAGTTTATGTCTTATTGTAGCAGAAAGAACACTACCTCTAATAAAATTAAGAACTATTCAAAATAGCATCATAAAGATTATTTTCTAAATATGCACTAAATATTAAAATCCATTCATAAACTTTTCATTGAAACAAAATTCTTCCACCAAGATCTTAGATTTGAGATAAGAGAGAAATGCTTTGACTAAATACAAAAAATAAAAGTTATGTCCAAAATTTAAATTTTTCCAAAATTATCTATTCTCGCATTGATATAAATTGCATCAAGTCCTTGTTAGTCCTCAAAGTTCAAAGAAAATTAAAATTTGAAACTATCCATGTATGAGTCATGCTCTTAAAATTACATTTACACTCATCTTTTTTTGTCATGTTTTGCCAAGAGAGAAATTTCAAACAATTATTTTACACCCAATTTCCACATGATCTTATTATAACATAAGCATATATCCATGCATTCTTAATAGATAAATTAAAGCATACAAATAAAGATATTTATTAACTTCAAAAAAAATATTATAATGAAAAGAGAAAGAAGAATACAAAGAATAAAAAAAATATATTAAAAAAACATATATATTGTCCTCCTCCTTCTTCTCCTTCTTCTTAATCAATAGGTTAGCATCAATATGTGGGATGCAAGAAAAAAAAGCTCCCTCAGTTAAGGAGATATGAATAAGTGTTATTAAACTCACCATGTATGAAAATCTAATTTTTTTTAATAATAAATTAATTTCATAAAATTAGTTTGATATTTAAAAAAGATTTATCTCCATATTTCTTAGTTGCTTGTTAAGATGAGGATTTGGGTTTACTGAGTGAACTTTCTCCTCATCTGCTCCCTTAAGCTAAATCCTTCAATTATTTTAGTTAGTGGAGACATTTGAACTAAGACTTCATTGACTCCTTCAAAACAAAAAGAAAAATAAGAGAAGAATGACCATATAATAGACTCCTCTAAATATATTTTGTAAATAAGTATAATGATCCTTCCATATCCTATAATACCTCTTGAATGAAAAATTCAAAATAGCCTATCCCTAACACAAGCACAGATGGTAAAAAAAAATTTTACTTTTCATTAAAAAATGTTAGTCTACTAGATCAATTTATGATAAGACCAAGGCCAAATTACCATCCTAGGTTGATCAAAAATCAACTTAGTTTTACTATTAAAAACATGTTGTTGATCACTACAACACCATCTTATGATGAGGCAAACCGTGTTTTAACACATGAATTTCTACCTTCTAATTATGTTAAGTACCCAATGTTGAGGCACTAAAAAATTTATTATATTTCTAACACCAAAAATCCATAGAACCCAAATTAATATTTACCATTAACATCATATAAATCTATACATTTACCATGCAAATAATCTATATCCATATAGCCTTCTAAGGGATGTAAGTCCAATATATACATTTGCGATGCAAACAATCTATATCTATATGGCATTCCAATGGGATGAAAGTTTAATCTATATGTTCACCATGTGAACACCATAATGGCTTCCAAAGGGATGTAAGCCCAATCTATTCATTCTTCATGCGAACATTTCAAATTGTGGCATTCCAAAGGGATGTAAGCCCAATCTATTCCATGCAAATATTTCTAATTCTAGCATTCCAAAGGGATGTAAGTCTAATATATATGTTAACCATGAGAACACCCTAATGGCATTCTAAAATAATGTAAGTCCAATCTATATGTTCACTATGTGAGCACCTTAATGATAATCCAAAAGGATTAAAGTCTAGTCTACACATTCATCATGTAAATAATCTATACCCTTCTAATATTTCTAAGGGATGTAAGTACAATCTTTTCATTCACCATGTGAATATTTCTAATTTTGGCATTCCAATGAAATACAAGCCCAATCTATTCGTTTGTCATGCAAATATTTCTAATTCGACATTCCAAAGGGATGTAAGTCCAATCTTTTCATTAGCCATATAAACATTTCTAATTTTCATTCCAAAGAGATGTAAGCACAATTTATTTGTTCACAACATTTTTAATTTTGGCATTCCAAAGGGATGTAAGTCCAATCTATATGTTCACCATGTGAATACCCTAATGGCATTCTAAAGGGGAGTAAGTAATCTATACATTCACCATCAACATTCTAGCATTCCAAAGGGATGTAAGTTCAATCTATGCATTTTCCATGTGAACAATCTATATCCATATGGGATGCATGTCCAATCTATGCAATCTCCATGAGAATAATATATATCAATACATTCCAAAGAAATGTAAGTCCAATCAACTTGTTATGCAAACACCCCTATATTTAGTCTATTTACCTATTCACCATGTGAACGTCCCTACACTACAACCCCTACACTAAAACTCTAGTATACTTAAGAAGAGAGATAAGGTAACCCATGGCTACTAATCGACTCTCTAAACATTACAACCAATAGCCTCCAATATTAGTATACTAGAATAACATATTCATGAGATGATAGAACTATAGGATCATGATCAGACTATCTCCATTTTTTTTAAAAATCATCTTTTGCCACACCACACACACACCATTAAACACCAATTTATATAAAAATTGATATTATTTCCAACTTTAATTGAGAGTTCTCTCTTACTACAGTAAAAGAGGTAATTAACTATGAATGATTGTGAAGTAGAACCCAATTCTAAATAAACCCTAACATAATGTTAAGGAAAGTCTAGTTAAATATTTATCAATCTGCCTCATGAAGAACATACTTCTACCCATGTCAAGCAAGATGGCAAAGAGTTTTCAAAATGATGTGGTTTTTTTTTGAACAAATTTTTGGTGAGTCCACTCAGAATTACTTCTCTCTCCATCTCTAGTTAAAAAAATAAAAATATATGGTGTCATTATGGTGTTTTTAATTTGGTAGATGTGTACTTATTGAATTGATCGAGTGCAACATTGAGATATGGTGTATTATCTTGAAATGTAGAAATATCTCCATACAATGTACTTAATCACCTAATAAGGACTCCTACGGTAGATGTGTCTTAAAATATACCAAAGATCTTTTCCCACTTTAAATTGATAAAGTAAAGTAGGGTTTATTTAATCCATGTTCTTTAGTTTCCTATAAGCCCTCATAGTTAATTACATCCTAGGAAATGAAAGTTTTCAACAAATTTGCTTGATTAAAGTAGTCAATAAATGTCTACAAAGATTTCAAGGATAGACTATCAAATAATTGGTTGTTATTAGAAATCAAATGAAATAGTTCAAATAAGAAAACTTCATAAATTCTAAAGGAGAATAAGTAAGAAGCACACATGATACTAGGAAGCCTAGTGAGTGCTTTAATCTACCCCATAGTGACACTTTATATTTTTGAAAAGGAGAAAATTATATATTTGAGTTAAAATTTTATAAGAATGCTAGGACTTAGATTTCTACAATACAAGATTATAAAAATGCTTAAGAGGTGAGGACTTATTCTCATAGCAAAAGACAAACAAGCTACCTTGGAACCTAAATCTAGGGTGCTCTAACACAAGCTAAGGGCTCAACCTAATTCTACTCATGAAAAATGGGATATAATGGTCCACTTCTAAAAGAGAGAGTGAGCACATCTTGACTCTTTTGAACTTACAGTCCCCTGGAGTGACACCAGCTAACACCTCCTACACTTCAAAATCATGTGGGTCATTCTTATGTAGATGGAAGATAGTTAGGTTGTCATTTAATTTGGAAGGAAGCTAGAATCCTAAACTCACTCTCTAAGAGACTATATAATGTTTGGTATGCATGCATGACTTAGACTAATGTTGAAAAGTACATGTTCTTTTAATCATTTTGACATATTTATTTAAACCATGGCTTTGGACAATTATGCCTAAATGCATGATGAAATTGAGTTGTGAGCTAAATCCATGAGAAGATGTGTTCTCCACTACAAGGGGCGCTTTTAGAGGTCAAGCTTCGCTATCATGCAAGAGTGGAGATCCTCTTTATTCAAGAGTGAGATAATATGATATGCATGTTGTTATAGCATACAACCATTCAACTAAAGGATTTCTAAATCTTTTATTATCTTATTTATATACCCAGACTTTAGAGTGAGGTTATGAATTACATTAGAATTTAATTATTATTTTTTAATGATGATAGAAAATTTAATTTTATCCTACATAGCCTACCACGTCCAGGCCATATATCAAGTCATCACACTTTAAGAAACATATGCAAAACATGCCAATTTTGTTACACAATCTAAACATAATAATCAAACATTTAAATTTCATAAAAAAAGGTGATAGGTTCGAACACCTGAAGAAGAGAAAAGTTGGGTATGAAGCTCTACCTTTATACAACCCATATTACAATTAAATTTTATAAATGAAATGAATTCTATGGGGGGTCTTCAATTCTTATTTCTCTTTCTTTGTTTGATTTAAATATTCCAAGCTTCACAGGGCCTCCCAGGTCTTTACCTTCTAGCGACTACTCATCCTAAACCCTATAGCACTAATCCTAATCCTATTACAAAAATTACATTTTTATGAAAAATGAAATCTAACCACTCATGCAAAGCAAATATTAGCTAAATAAGTATATAAGCCAATAATATCCACATATTTGGACTTAGCACCCTACACTTGGGTAACCAAGCCCACTATCCTAATTGGATTGTGCTTAGCATAAGCAACAACTGCAAGCAAGAACATTTATATTTATTTATTATTATGATGGCTCCTCAAACATAATCTCCTACATGAAACACATTCGCTAATAATGTAACATCTAATGAATACACAAATAATCCTAACATCCCTTAAAATATTACATCACAAAATAAAATATATCACCATAACATACAGCTAACCTAATACTAAGGTCACTAACTTAATATTCTAATATGTGTGCTAAGGCTTAGAGTGGTATGTCTTGATTGAGCTTTTTTAATTATGATTGTCTAAAATCTGATTATTTAAATTATTCATTAAGGATGGTTTCACATTAAGTGTTTAGTAGTTTGATTGGATTTTAACTCATATGTTTTCATTTTGTTCAATACTCACTTAATATCTAATTATTATAAAGAGAAGAAAAAAGGCTTAACTCCTTCATCCCTAACCTAAGTTATTTTCTAAAGGTCATTATTATGGCTTTAATTTTCTTAATGAATCAATTATGAATTTTATTGAGCCTAAATTTATATTAGCTTTAATGAATCTTATTCAAACATGAAAGGCATCATAGGATTAATGAAATTAAGTCACCATCACATGAGGAATAATTCATTATTCCCTTTCATTATCAATAATATTCACACTATTTGATTTTTAATTTCTTTAATATTTGATTTAATACATGCATATACATGCAATATACCCATGTTTTGCACACTTAATGAATGTTGATGCATGAATTTGATAGAAAAGGAGATTTCACCACATAACTAAGCTTATGCAAGTATGTATTATAAACTTAAACAAGTATGTGCCATTATTAAACTGGGAAAGTGAGATTATTTAAGACCTCATTGGGGCAACTTAATGCCTCGTATTCCCTAGATGTCAGACTATATAATTGCTAATTCAAATACATATAAGCATATACATAGGCATATAAACAAAATGATGCAAAGGTTATATTAAATACTTTATTTATATAAAGTTTAATAGCATAAAGAAATGAGTTTTACTTTATATTCTAGCATATGTATACAAATAAATGAAATTAAGCAAGTATGTATCATTGTTAAACTAGGAAAGTGAGATTATCTAAGACCTCCATGGGGATACTTAAAGCATCATGCTCCTGAGATGTCTAAACTATATACTTGCTAATTAAAATACATGTAAACATAAGCATAACCTAAATATAAAATGTTCCATTGCCATCTTTTACAATCAAATGAAAACTTCATTAAGTATTTATAAACATTGATTTAAATTTCAAACTATTTGATTTGTCATTAACTTATAATTTTAAAATTAATTTTAGAATTATTAGTGATAATAGCCACATTGTAAAATATCATTTATCGAACTCATGCTATTTGAATGCAATCATTTTATTTTAATTTTCTTTTAAAACATGAATACATCATGTACATGCACATTTATAATAATTAAATGGGAGTAATTAAATGTTACCACATAACTTACCCAATTTCATTGAATTCTAAGGACAATCATGTTAAATAAACATTTCTTAATGCTAACCAAAGCTTTCATAAGGTTTAATTCTAACATTCAAGTTATTAAAACCTAAAGAAGAGATGTGATACTTAAGATTCACTCCATCCCACATTGGTTATTTAATATGTTTAAGGAAAGAAATTAAGTATGTTTTATGAACTAATTAAGTTCAATCCATGAATTACATCAATTTGATTACCCTTCCCCAAGTTTCTTTAATTTAATTAAGTACTATATCATGAGCCTTCAATGATATGCCTTGGAAAAATAAAATTAACAATGCACCTAAAGAGATCTAATACAGTTAAGCTTATACTTAAGAATTAATTAAATTAAATAACAGAAAATATTTAAGCTAAATAATCTTATAATTTCTCACACCAATGGAGTAATCATAATTTTTTTAATAATTTTATGTTATTAAACACATAAAGGGATTAATGGGTTGCACTTAAGTTATTTAAATCAATTTCACTTGAATTTCATCATTAATTTTCTTAATTTACCCTTAATTACAAAACATGTTAATTAAGTTTAATAAGGGACTACTTTTGAAAATAATTAGGAAAAAGGAATCCTAATTAATTCTTAAGTTTTTTTTACTATTTTCACTATTTAATCAACCTTAATTACTTAATTTCACTATTCATTGATTTTAATCATTATTAAATTATTTAAGGGTACTTAGGATTAAAAATTTGGGATTTCCCAAATTACATGGTAAATAATTTCAAGAAAATATGAGAGGTAGAGGATCATCCATAGAATCAACATGTTAAATTTAGAATTAATTAACCAAGTAATTTACCCTTAATTAAGATAATTAGCCTAAGTTTTAAACTTTAATTAAGCACTATTCATTAGGCATTAATTGGGGATTTTATTTTTATTAAATTCTCCTCTATCTAAGCTTTCCAAAATAAGTTTATTTGTATTTTTCAAATTTTTCTAAAATTAGTTATGATTTTTTGAAGTTTCTAACCATTTAAATTAAATTTTAAAACCTAATTAATCGATTTCAACTGTCGGTGTCATGTGGATGCTAACATATTAGTGCTTTCCATGTTGTGTCGTAATATTGGTTACTTAAAACATCCAATGTGGTCTCTAACTTAGTGTGACATTTTGTCCCAACGCCTCATCGGATGGTCGAGATTAATCCCATGATTATGAAAGGATTAAATCAAGATTTTAGTGTGATTACTCATGGTCATTTGTTCTAATCATGTGCAATGGAAGGCTAGTGATTCATTCTCCTACGAACGCCGAAAGATGAACACTGTCCACTTTTCACCACTCAAGCTCATCGAAGCTCATTTGTTGGCAAAAATAACTCCAAAATGATCTAGGAAAATCCTGTAATGGAAATCACACAAAAATAAAATTTGCTTCACAAAACAACAACACCTAGAGGCCTAAACTATGGTTGCCAAATTTTTTACCTTGAGCTAAAATTGACATCGTCGATAGGTAGCTTCATCTTGATGAGATGAAGCCTTGTTGTGAAGTTCTCAATCTACCTCCCATCCAGAGTGTGAGCCAAATGCCATTGAGAAAGTCATTATAGTTGGTAGGGGTGCCTTCTAGTATTCAAGATTGAGAATCAATTTGTTTTGGATTGTCAGAGTGTGGTGAAGATGTAGTGAAAGTTAATTTAGCTTTGGTGGAGATTTGGTGAGGTTGGATGGATGAGGCTCTCAGGTTTGGAGGGAGCTTGGCCTCACTAGCGATGGGGTGCACGAGGAGCTTGGGAAATGGTATAAGACTACTTGGAATGCTCAAAGGAAGGTCTCTAATTGGTTTGAATGGATGGGGAGGATACTCTTCTCCACTAACCAAAGATTGGCTCAAGTTTTGGAAGTCATGTGGTCAAAGTCGAATGTGTGGGATTGCCGAGGTGGATGTGTGTGAGAGGCTGGGAGTAGTGGCTGCCATGGAGTGTACACAACTCACCCTCTCTTGGAAAAAGGCTAAACCCAGCAACCTTAGGTTAGATTGGGTTAGTGGTTCTTTGTCCAAGAAAGGCTAAAGGTGGCTGCCAAGAGGTGGGGAGTTGGATCACCCCTCCAAATGGGGATTTTGTCCCATTTGAAGGGCTTGGTTCAAAGGGTTTGACCCAACTTAGCTTGACCATGAGTTGGGTCCACTTGGCCAGGCTGATGGTGACCCAAGGATGAGTCATGCAATGTTTGGTTTAGTTTTTACTTGGTTTGGATGGGTTTGGCTTAATTTGATTCATGTAGGTCAAGTGGGTCAAGGTGCTAAATTGACCATTTTGACCCAAATTAGGTCAAAGTGGTGGTTTCATTAAGTTCAATTGGTCATTTAGAATGAATTAGTGTTATTGGTTTGATTCAATTTTGACTAGAATTGATTTGGTTTATATAGTTCATGTTGACCAATTTGACCAAATTGGCCAAGTTGACTTGAGCATGGGTTAGGTGTATGTTCAATTGATCATTTATGATTGATTGGAAGAGTTGATTTGAATTTATTTGGATTATGGAGTGGTTTAATTCAATTTTACCCTTTAAGTTGGGCTAAGTATGCCAATTGGTTGGGTCGACCAAATTAGGTCCAATTGAAGGTTGGATCATATTCAATTGGTGATTGATGAGAGTCATTGGTTATAATTGATTTGGCTAATAATATAATTTATCCCTTTAGCTCACTTTGGGTTAACTTGGGTTAGGTGGGTGGGTGGGGGGTTCATTTCAATTGAAGTTTGGTCTAATTGGACCTTTTAGGTCACCTTGGGTTAAGTGGTTTGGTCAAGTCAATTTGGAACAATTGAGGCTATGGATGGTTGGAATATATTCAATGATGAAGTTGATTGGTGGCTTTGACTATAATGATTTGAGTTTGATTGGGTTTTGACTCATTTGAACTCTTTAGGCCAAATGGGTCAATCTAATCGATTTAGTTGGCTTGATTGCTATGTTCAAATAGTTTGATATGATCTATTGAATAATTAGAATAATTGAGAATTGAATTAAGTTTGGTTCACTTAGGTTGGTTTGAATAGAATTAGAGGATTGAAGTTGGTTGGCAGTTAAGGTTCAAATTAATTTGGCTTGGAGCTTGGATTGAATCAAATTCAATCATGGTCAATTGAGTTGAGGTTGCTTCAATCATTTGTCTTTTGTTCAAATAAACTGGTGGGTATTAGTGTCAGTTTAGGCTTTGGGGTAGGTGAATCCTACTCGTCCTAAGGTAAGCTCTATGCCTAAGGTTAAGCTTAAATGTCTCTATGCCTGGGTTTAGTATTCTCTTAGCCACTAGAAGTCTCTTAGCACTAAGGATAAGTGTCTAGAAGAAGACCTAGAGTCAAAATGAACAATCCTCACTTTGAAAGTGAGGTCAACAAAAGGACCCATATGGGGCAAGGTGCTCCGTACATATTGACACTGACTGAGATGATCAATGGCATCCAAGAAGGCCATGGATATCAAGGGAGGACAAAATGGAGGTGCACTAAGAATTCAAATCTTTAGTTAAGTTTGATTTGTTTTGTTTTCATACGAAGGGTAGGGAAAGAGAGTTCTTGAATTTGATTTAACTTGTTTAGAAGTTTGGTGCTGATGATTGAATCATTCCAAGAGCATGAATGAGAATTCATTGGAAGTGATTGGTTAAAGTTTGTCTTCATATGAAGAATGTGAAGGAAATCCAGGGATTGCATGTCAAGGGAATGAATGAAGATTTGTTGGGAATTGATAGGATTTGGATTAGGATTAGTTTGATTTGATTGGTTTGATTTAGTTGATTTAATTGGTTGATTGGTCTGATTGGTCATGTTGATGGATTTTGTTTGATTTTGGCAACTCATATCAATTTTGATTTTATATTTAATTCTTGAATGGATGTGGACCCCGTTGGTTTGTGATGGGCCACACTAAGGAAGGACCATAGAAGCTTAGACCTACCTTAGATTTACCAGCCAAAAAAGTAGTACACTTATCCATAAAATGATACTACTCAACCTAAAAGGGCAACCATTAGGAGAGGGGCCATAACGACATAATCCAAACCTAATATAGTCACTTAGGAAAGAAGCCTCAAGGGCATGATCCTAACCTTAAACATATGAGATTGGACCCATTCGGTGTGCAATGAGTCACATTAAAGAAGGGCCATAGAAGTATGGACTTATCTTAGATTTACTCAAAGGGAATCTGAACATATAGTAGAAACTATCCAACCTATGGGTTGTGTCCATGCAATCATCGAATTAAGAAAAGCTCAGACTCACATCTTCCAAAGTGGAATCAACCACCAGGGTGACCTTCTAATCATGCAGCAAGTCAAACAAGACCTAAGTCGACTACTAAGAGAGGGCCTCACGGGGTCTTATCTTGGTTTAAATTGAGGTGATTCCTATAGGGCATTTTTGGCATTGCCCAAAATAAATAGGATTCCTATTTGGGAAAAGTGCCACTAGATCCTAATCAACAAAACATTTCATTTTATTTGTTTATTTATTTAGTATGGACCTGTTTGTTTGTGATACTAAGAAGGAGACATGGGGGGCTTTGGCCTATCTGATTCTTGACCCAATAGGTATAATAGTATGGAGCATCCAACCAATGGGTGGCTACTAGAAAATGGGAACTATCCATTCTAGTAGTAACCTAGGTCATGTTTAGATGTGGTCGTGAAGATGTGATCCAAATAGAATGTCTATAGGGATGGCACCTCTAGGGGTCTTATCTGAATACCTGAAATACATAAAGCTTATATATGTACGGTGGCTGACTCAAGGAGAAAGCGTGGGGACCCACATATACCTAAGTGTTATCCAGATGAGTTGCTATTAGCAAAGAAACCTAAGGTGCTTATCAATCTATGATGATCAATCTTGGAAGAAAGCAATGGGGACTCACATCTTCCTAAGGAGATCATCGACAATCATCATCAACTAGATAACTACTATTTGGCTTAGGGTGATGAGGACTAAACCCAAGCTTGAAGTACTCAAGAGGAAGAGGAGCCACTTTGGGTCTTATCCTAATCATCAGATGTATATACTTGAACCCAGTCAGTACAAAATGGATGGCTCAAAAAGAAAGTTGAAGAGCTCACATCTTCTAAAACCTAATCGTTCATTGGGATAGTCTATTAGTCATACAATAAGACTTACCAAACTAACAAGGTGCTCATCGATTTGCAGTGTTCAAGGGTAACCATTAGGGTGATTCACTAGTTAAGTACTGAATTAAAACCTAACCTAGAGTAGCTATCAAGTGAGGGCTGATGTTGTCTTATCTTGACTTAAAATAGCCCAAAGCAACTAGATTTAGGGTTGTAATTTATGTTTGTGTGAAACTTTGTGTTTATGTTGTGCTTATTAGAATAGGATGCCACTTAGGTTCTCTTACACCTATCCTAAACCTTTGAATTCAAAAAATAATTTGATTGAATGAACCTTTCATTGATAAAGGGATTATTTGAAACAATGTTTGTGCATAATATTTCCTTAGATAAAGCCCATTGATTGGAAACATCAGGTGTTTGCCTTTATAGTTGATTAGTTGGTAGGAACCACCTTGATAAGCCATTTTTATGGTGAAATAACTTTCCTAAGTAGGTTCAAACTTGCCTCCCATCTTACGACAGGCTACAATTGGTCTCCTTAGAACTAAAATGATCTCTCCAACCCAAAAAGCTCTAAGATGAACCAATTTGTTATGATCTTGAACCATTCTGGTTTTATATAGTTTGAGGTTATGGCATGCGCATGCATCTCTCCTTTAGACCTTTGAGCTCTTCCAACCGTAGCTTAGAATTTTGCTTAGTTGTAATCTTACCACCCATAGTTATCCTTAATGATGGGAGTTAGACCTCTAAGGGAAGAATGGCTTCCAACCCATACACTAAAGAGAATGGGGTAAATTGTGTTGGAGTTCTATAGGTGGTGCGATAAGCCCACAAAGCTTCAACTAACTATTCATGCCATTGTTGTTTGTTATCATCAGCATCTTAGTATTTAGATGAGTTTTGCTGAAGGCTTCCACCAAACTATTCACTCGAGGATAGTAAATGGTAGAGTACCTCCTATCTATGTTGTGTTTTTGAGCAAAATTATTGATGTTGGTGCATTTAAAGGTTGTACTATTATCGAATATGATTCAATGGGGTACTCCAAATCTATATATGATATGGTTTTAAGAAATTGGAGAACATCTTTGAGCTTTGACTTCCATAAGCGTAATCACCTCCACTCACTTGAAGAAATAATTCATAGCTACTAGAATGAAGCGATGGCCATTGGATGATGGAGGATCAATTTGACCCACTATGTTCATACCCCAACACTTTGACCATGAATCTATTATCAAGTGTAGAATGTTGGGTGGTTGATGTAGAACTACTCCATGCACTTGACACTAGTTATAGCGCTTTGCTATGTCCATGTTATTTGTGATCATCAACGGCTAGTAATACCCAAGCCTCATGATTTTGGCATTTATCTTAGGACCAGACTTGTGAGCTCTAGATAACACTGAATGTACCTCGATCATGATCTCATGGGCTTGATGTTTGCTTAAACATCACAACCACATACGATTGAAGGACCATCGGTATAAGATGCCATCAATGAAAGCATAGGAGACTACTTATTGTTTGACCTAATGGGCTTGAGTGTTCTCTTGAGGTAGTTTGCCTTTGTTGAGATAATCAATGAAGGGTTGCCTCCAATCTAGTTATTCATCCTTTTCAGAAATGGCAATCTCCCCTTCAAGAGTATATTTGTTGACAAGTTCAACATTAATAAATGGAAGGTTCTATCTATTGTGAACCTCAATTGATATGGACTCAGCTTCAAGACATGACAACTCTTTGGTGCTAGGCCAAGGCATTCTATGGCATTTTCTACTTGAGGGATCTTATAAATAATGATCTCTAGAATTTGAGCTAGTAACTCCATGGTGTACTTATGGTAGTGATGAAGTTTGGACTTTACAACCTGTTGACCACATTTTTAGAATGAGCTCTCAACCCCTCCATCTTAGACATAGGACTTCTCTTAGACATTAAGAGTTCTTTAGTCTTAAGACACATCTAGTGATTAGGTGGACACTTCAACCTAGCCCTAGTGATTTAGAAAACTTAGCTATAGGAATAGTCATGCCTTAAGGGTGTTAGGAAATTTTACACCCTTAGCTAAACCATTCCTCACTTTCCTTCTTTCAAATCAAACTCCAAATCAATTCTATTTGATTTCTCCAAATTCAAATCAACTCCATATGATTGAAATTCATGATTGAAATCTATGATTAAAACCCATGATCAAAATCCATCAAAAATTCGTAAGTCTAAATTTTGCCTAAATCCTAAATTTTCCTTTAAGGACTTAACCAAAATCATGATCAAAACTAATTCAAATCTTTGAGATCTTCTCATGATGAATTTATATTGCCATTTATATTCACACACACACACACACACACACACACACACACACACACACACACATATATATATATATATATATATATATATATATATATATATATATATATATATATATATATATATATATATTCAAACCATCAAATCAAACTTAAAATTCAAAATCAACTCATGATTAATTTCCTAAGTCCATTAAGGACTTAAACAAAATCATGATCAAAACTAAATTAAACCTTGAGATTTTCTCATACCTCATTTATATTCTCATTTATATTCACATTTATATTCATATTTATAAATGAAATATAAATGCATACCCATCAAATCAAATTCAAAATTCAAACTCAATTCATGAAATTTTTCTGAAGTCCCTTTAATTTTCCATTAAAAGACTTAGCCAAAATCAATCTTAAACCTTGATCAAACCTATTCAAATTCATAGGATTTTCTCAAAACTTATATATATTCTAATTTATATTCTCATATTTAAATGAAATATAAATATAAATCAATCAAATCCAATCCAAAAATTAAATTTCAAATTTAAAATCCTTGAAATTCCCTTAAATCCTTTAAATTCCCTTTAATAGATTTAACCCAAAACATGATCAAACCTATTCAAACTCATGGGATTTTCTCAAAACTTATTTGTATCCTCATTTATATTCTCATATATAAATGAAATATAAATATAAATCATTCAAATCCAATCCAAAAATTAAATTCCAAATTTAAAATCCTTGAAATTCCCTTTAATGGATTTAACCTAAATCATGATTAAACCACTTAAAATCCTTGAAATTTTCTCATGATCCATTTATATTCTCATTTATATTCACATATATAAATGAAATATAAATTCAAACAATCAAAACCAATTCCAAAAATCAAACTCAAATCAACTCAAAATTCAATCTAAGCCTTTCAAGACAAAATCTTTGTTAAAAATCACTTTCAAATCAAGCCAAACTCTTGATTTTCTCTCATGGTTCAATCAACCCTACAATCATGAGCTCATATATAAATCCAAACTTCAATCAAACAATCAAAACCTAAATCAAAATCAAACCAAAACCCTTTTTGTATTCTTCCTTTGAATATGAAATCTTCAAATAAATCAAAATCCATTTGACTTCAAACCACTTGTAAATAGATTTATATTTCAATCATAAGTCCATATACAAGATCAACCAACTTCAAATCATGGTTTGACCAAGCCATTTGACCCACTTAGGTTCACTTGACCCAAAGTGACCTAAAGTACCCTTATGAGCCAACTTTTGATCCTAACCAAATTGGATTGAACCAAACTCATATATCCTCTCATCATGATTAAAATCATCATGGGATGATTAATCAATCAAATTGGGTCAAACCAAGTCAAACCTAAGGGTTGACCAAGTCAACACTTAACCCAAAATGAAACCTAACATAGCCAAATTCCACCATATGCCAAATTGATTGAAACCATTGATCCAAGTTCACTCATGACCTATGTTTGAACTTGACCAAGTCAACCTTTGAGCCTAACCTAGCCCATTTTGGTCAACTTGACCCAAGTTGACCCATTTTGACCTAAAGGGTCAAAATATTGACAATCTAAGCTAATTGATCAAACTAATGGGTCAAGTCCGTTCCAAATCGC
>JAKCPB010000263.1:0-112638 GCA_021442155.1 Cymbidium sinense | reverse complement strand
TCAATTTCCACCAAAATTCGAACAGCGAAGGTCGGATCTCTCCCTGGCGATCAATTTGAAGAGGCCAAAAGAGCTAGCGACAAAAGAACTTGATGCGTAACATAGTGAATTCTCATATTAGGAAAATCCAACCAAACAAGAATAATCAGTGATTTCTCTTTTATACCAAATAGGGGAGACCACTTTAAAAGATGCATTTCACAATTGAAATTAAAATAAGAACATCGTGAGAAAAACCTTGAATAATCTAGATCATTAGTAAGCTGAATTAAAATGTGCCTTGGATCAATCAAACCAATAGAAAATGAACCTAAAATCTTAAGATTATGAAAAAATGAGTGGATATTATCTAGATTAGGCTGCCGCAAAGTAAATTTACCAACTAAAGTGAATTTGTAAGGCTTAGCCAGCTTCTCAACATCATTATCTGAGCACATAATTGCAAGGATGCCATGAAATGAGGTTGATATCAAATTCACCGAATCAATAGGGGAAAGGCTCTTACTGAGAGCATCCTTAAAGAATTTAATCGCAAGTAAAGTAGAAGGAGCTTTTGGATCCATAAATCCCATTGAATTAGATGCCCTAGCCGCCTCCATGAAGGAACTGCAGCCATCAACAAGACCACGAGAGCATCACGCGTGTAGCCAAACAGAGGCAAAAAAACAAAAGCTGATTAAAAATGGAGGAAAATCAATCAGACCGTAAGGAAATAGGATTCAGAATGAAGGAAAAACATAGTCGCCATAGAGCATCGTAGAGAGGAGAGGTTTATTATTTAGGGTTTAAGGTTTAAGGTTTATGGTTTAGGGTTTAGGGTTTCAGGATTTAATGGTTTAGGGATTAGGGTTAGTTTATGGTTTAGGATTTAAGGTTTTAGGGTTTACAATTTAAGGAATAGGGATTTGGGTTTAAGGTTAGGGTTAGGCTTTAGGGTTTAGGGTTTAGAGTTTCGGGTTTAAGGTTTTTTAGGGTTTAGGGTTTAGGTTGTAGGGTTTAGGGTTGAAGGTCTAGGGTTTAGCATTAGCTTTAGAGTTTAGAGTTTAGGGTTCAGGGTTTAGGGTTTTTTAAAAAAAATTAAGTAAACTAGTAGGTTTAGGTTTATTTAGTTTTATTTATTTATTTTGTTTATATTATTTTTATTTTTATTTATGTTTATTTTTTATTATTATTTAGTGTAATTTATTTATTTTAGGTTTATTTATTTTAGTTTAGTTTTTTATTTTAGTTTATTTTTTATTTAGGTTAAGTTTTATTTTACTTTTTAGTTTAGTTTAATTTTAATTTTATTTTTTGGATTTAGGTTTTATTATTTATTTTTAGGTTTAGGTTTTTATTTTTAGGGTTTAGGGTTTTATTTTTAGGTTTAGGTTTTATGTTTTCATTTTTGTTTTATTTTTAGGTTTTATTTTTTTAGTTAAGGTATAGGTTTATTTTTAGTTTATTTTATTTTATTTAGTTTAGGGTTTAGATTTAGTTTATTTTACGTTTAGGTTTAGGTTTTATTTATTTTAGTTTAGTTTATTTTAGTTTAGGTTTATGTTTATTTTATTTTGTTTAGTTTAGGTTTTAGGTTTTTTTTAGTTTAGGGTTTAGGTTTTATTTTTTTTATTTCTAAGTTGAATTTTTAGGTTTAGGTTTTTATTTAGTTTTTATTTTATTTTATTTTAGGTTTACTCTATTTTTATTTTATGTTTAGTTTTTATTTTATTTAGGTTTTCAATTTTTAGGTTTATTATATTTTTAATTTTAGTTTAGATTTCTATTTATTTTATTTGAGTTTAGTTTTTATTTTTTATTATATTTTATTTTTAGGTTTAGGTTTAGGTTTAGGTTTTAGTTTAGGTTTTGATTTTAATTTATTTTTTTTATGTTTTTTTAGGTTTAGGTTTTTTTATTTATTTTATTTTTAGATTTTATTTAGTTTAGGTTTATATTTTTGGGTTTTTAAGGTTCAGGGTTTAGGGTTTTAGGGTTTAGGATTTATGGTTTATGGTTTAGGGTTGTAGGTTTAGGGTTTAGACTTTAAGGTTTAGGGTTAGTTTTCTATTTTAGGGTTTAGGGTTAGGGTTTTTTTTAGTTTTGTTATTTTTTAAAATTAAGAAAACAGTAGGTTTAAGTTCATTTATTTTAGTTTATTTTATTTTTTGTTTTCATTTAGGTTTATTTTTATTTTAATTTAGTTTAGTTTATTTATTTTTAGTTTTTTTATTTTAGTTTATTTTCCAAGTTTAAGTTTAGGTTTATGTTTATTATTTTTAGTTTAGTTTTATTTTTAGGTTTAGGTTTTACTTTTATTTTTAGGTTTAGGTTTAGGTTTTTTTATTTTATCTTTTAAGTTTAAGCTTTAGGTTTTATTTTAGGTTTATTTTTAAGTTTTATTTTTTAGTTTGGTTTAGGCTTATTTCATTTTACTTTTTAGTTTAGTTTTTTTAGTTTAGAGTTTAGGTTTGTTTTATTTATTTTAAGGTTTTATTTTAGGTTTATTATTTAGGTTTATGTTTTATTTAATTTTATTTTATTTTATTTTAGGTTTATTTTATTTTTATTTTAGGTTTAGTTTTTATTTTATATAGGTTTTTATATTTTAGTTTACTTTAGGTTTTTATTTATTATATTTAGTTTTATTTTAATTTTTTATTTTATTTTCTTTTTAGGTTTAGGTTTAGGTTTAGGTTTTAGTTTATGATTTTATTAATTTTATTATTTTTATTTTATTTTTGTTTAGGTTTTCTTATTTATTTTATTTTTTAGTTTTATTTAGTTTAGGTTTAGGTTTTAAGTTTTTTGGGGTTTATTTTTATTATTATTTAGTGTAATTTATTATTTTAGGTTTATTTATTGAAGTTTAGTTTTTTTATTTTAGTTTTTTTTTTATTTTAGGTTTAGTTTTATTTTACTTTTTAGTTTAGTTTAATTTTTTTATTTATTTTTGAATTTAGATTTTATTATTTATTTTTAGGTTTAGGTTTTATTTTTTAGGGTTTAGGGTTTATTTTTTTAGGTTTAGGTTTATTTCATTTTTGGTTTATTTTTAGGTTTTATTTTTTAGTTAAGGTATAGGTTTATTTTTAGTTTATTTTATTTTATTTAGTTTAGTGTTTAGATTTAGTTTATTTTACGTTTAGGTTTAGGTTTTATTTATTTTAGTTTAGTTTATTTTAGTTTAGGTTTTTGGTTATTTTATTTTGTTTAGTTTAGGTTTTAGTTTTTTTTTAGTTTAGGGTTTATGTTTTATTTTTTATTTATTTCAAAGTTGAATTTTTTAGGTTTAGGTTTTATTTAGTTTTATTTTATTTTATTTTAGGTTTACTTTATTTTTATTTTATGTTTAGTTTTTATTTTATTTAGGTTTTTAATTTTAGGTTTATTTTATTTTTTAGTTTAGTTTAGGTTTTTATTTATTTTATTTTAGTTTAGTTTTTATTTTTTTATTATATTTTATTTTTAGGTTTAGGTTTAGGTTTAGGTTTAGTTTAGGTTTTGATTTTAATTTATTTTTTTATTTTTTTAGGTTTAAGTTTTTTAATTTATTTTATTTTACATTTATTTAGTTTAGGTTTATGTTTTTGGGTTTTTAGGGTTCAGGGTTTAGGGTTTTAGGGTTTAGGATTAATGGTTGTAGGTTTAGGGTTGTAGGTTTAGAGTTTAGACTTTAGGGTTTAGGGTTAGTTTTCTATTTTAGGGTTTAGGGTTAGGGTGTTTTTTTGATTTTGTTATTTTTTACAATTAAGAACACTGTTAGGTTTAAGTTCATTTATTTTAGTTTATTTTATTTTTTGTTTTCATTTAGGTTTATTTTTATTTTTAATTTAGTTTAGTTTATTTATTTTTAGTTTTTTTATTTTAGTTTATTTTCCAAGTTTAAGTTTAGGCTTAGGTTTATTTTTTAGTTTTGTTTTATTTTTACTTTATTTTTTAGGTTTAGGTTTTACTTTCTATTTTTAGGTTTAAGTTTAGGTTTTATTTTATCTTTTAGGTTTAAGCTTTAGGTTTTATTTTTGGTTTATTTTAGGTTTTATTTTTTTTTTGATTTAGGCTTATTTCATTTTTTTTTATTTTTAGTTTAGTTTTTTTTAGTTTAGGGTTTAGGTTTTGTTTTATTTATTTTAAGGTTTTATTTTAGGTTTATCGTTTAGGTTTATGTTTTATTTAGTTTTATTTTATTTTATTTTAGGTTTATTTTATTATTATTTTAGGTTTAGTTTTTATTTTATATAGGTTTTTATTTTTTTAGTTTACTTTAGGTTTTTATTTATTTTATTTAGTTTTATTTTAAATTTTTATTTTATTTTCCTTTTAGGTTTAGGTTTAGGTTTAGGTTTTAGTTTATGATTTTATTAGTTTTATTATTTTTTATTTTATTTTTGTTAGGTTTTCTTATTTATTTTATTTTTCAATTTTATTTAGTTTAGGTTTATGCTTTATATTTTTTTGGGGATTAACGTTTAGGGTTTAGGGTTTAGAGTTTAGGGTTTATGGTTTGGGGTTTATTGTTTAAGGTTAAGGGAATTTGTTTTTTATTTTTTGGTTTAGGTTTAGGGTTTAAGTTTTATGGTTTAGGTATTAGGGTTTAAGGTTTTAGGGTTTAGGGTTTAGGGTTTATGGTTTTGGGTTTTTAGGGTTTAGTCAGGTTTAGGGTTTAGTTTTAGGTTTAGGGTTTAGGTTTTAGTTTAGGGTTTATGTTTTAGTTTGTGTTTAGGGTTTAGGTTTAGGTTTTATTTTGTTTCTTTTTAGGTTTTGATTTAGGTTTATGTTTATTTTTTAGTATGGTTTTATTTTTATTTTATTTTTTAGGTTTAGGTTTTATTTTATTTTATTTAGGTTTAGGTTTAGGTTTTTATTTTATTTATTTTAGTTTACATTTTAGGGTTTAATTTTATGTTTATTTTTAGGTTCTATTTTTTAGTTTAGGTTTATTTTTAGTTTATTTTATTTTATTTATTTATGGTTTATCTTTAGTTTGTTTTAGGTTTAGGTTTAGGTTTTATTTATTTTATTTTTGGTTTCATTTTATTTTATTTTTTATTTTATGTTTAGGTTTTTTTTTTAGTTTAAGGTTTAGGTTTATTTTTATTTATTTTAGGTTTTATTTTAGGTTAATTTTAGGTTTAGGTTTTATTTAGTTTTACTTATTTTTTTATTTTAGGTTTATTTTATTTTTATTTTCATTTAATTTTTTATTTAGGTTTTATTATAATGTTTATTTTATTTTTTAATTTAGTTTAAGTTTTATTTATTTTATTTTAGATTATTTTTATTAGTTTATTTTATTTTATTTTTAGGTTTTAGTTTATGTTTAGGTTTTAAGTTTTAGGGTTTAGGGTTTAGGGTTTAGGGTTTTAAGGTTTAGGGTTATGGTTTTGGGTTGAAGCTTGAGGGTTTAGGGTTTTTAAGCTTTAGGGTTTAGGGTTTAGTATTAGGTTAGGGTTTAGGCATTAGGGTTTAAGGTTTAGGGTTAGTTTAGGGTTTAGGGTTTAGAGTTTAGGGTTTTAGGGTTTAGGGTCTAGGGTTAAGGTTAGGGTTAGGGTTTAGGGTTTAGAGTTTAAGGTTTAGGGTTTTAGGGTTTAGGGTTTAAGGTTTAAGGTTTAGGGTTTACGGTTTAGGGTTTAGGATTTAAGGTTTAATATTTTAGGTTTAGGGTTTAAGGTTTTAAGGTTTATAGTTTAGGGTTTAGGGTTTAGGGTTAGTTTAGGGTTTAGGTTTAGGTTTATTTTTTTAACTTTAGGTTTATGGTTGTAGGTTTAGGGTTTAGCATTTAGGGTTTATGGTTTATGATTTAGGGTTTAGGGTTTATGGTTTAAGGTTTGAGTTTTTTTATTTTAAGGTTTATATTTTAGGTTTAGGTTTTATTTAGTTTTATTTTATTTTATTTTAGGTTTATTTTATTTTTTTATTTTTATTTAGTTTTATTTTATTTTTAGTTTTATTTATTTAGTTTTTAAGTTTTATTTAGTTTAGGTTTAGGTTTTAGCTTTTAGGGTTTAGGGTTTAGGGTTTAGGGTTTAGGATTTAGGTTTCATTTTAAGTTTATTTTTAGGTTTTATTTTTTAGTTTAAAATTAGGTTTAATTTTAGTTTATTTTCTTTTATTTAGTTTAGGGTTTAGTTTAGTTCATTTTAGGTTTAGGTTTAGGTTTTATTTATTTTAGTTTAGTTTTAGGTTTTTATATTTTGTATATTATATTTTTTAATTTTGGTTTAGTTTTTCTTTTTTGTTTAGGGTTTGGGTTTTTATTTTTTATTTATTTTTAGGTTTATTATTTATGATTAGGTTTTTATTTAGTTTTTATTTTATTTTATTTTAAGTTTATTTTATTTTTATTTTATGTTTAGTTTTTATTTTATTTAGGTTTTTTTATTCATAGGTTTATTTTATTTTTTAGTTTAGTCTAGGTTTTTATTTATTTTATTTTAGTTTATTTTTATTTTTATTTTATTCTATTTTATTTTTAGGCTTAGGTTTTCATTTAGGTTTTTATTTTATTTTATTTTCTTATTTAGTTTAGGTTTAGGTTATTTATTTTTATTATTTTATTTTTAGGTTTTATTTACTTTAAGTTTAGGTTTTTAAGTTATTAGAGTTTAGGGTTTAGGGTTTAGGGATTAAGGGTTTATGGTTTTAAGGTTTAGGGGTTATGATTTAGTGTTTAGGGTTAGGGTTAAGGGTTAAAGGTTTAGGGTTTATTGTTTAGGCTTTAGGGTTTAGGGTTTAGATTTAGCTTAGGGTTTATGATTAGTTTATAGTTTAGGTTATTTAGTTTAGGGTTTTAAGTTTAGGGTTTAGGTTTAGGATAGGTTAGTTTAGGATTAGGTTTAAGGTTTAGGGTTTAGGTTTTATTTTAGTTTAGATTGAGGTTTATAGTTTAGGGTTATTAGTTTAGGTTGTAAGTTTAAGGTTAGGTTTTAAATTTTTTTAGGTTTAGGTTTAGTTTATTTTAGGTTTAGGTTTAGGATTTTTTAGTTTAGGTTTATTTTAAAATTTAGTAAGATAGGTTTAGGTTTTTCTTAGTTTATTTGGTTTATTTATATTTATTTTAGTTTATTTTAATTTTTTATTTAGATTTATTTCTTATTTTAATTTGGTTTATTTTAGGTTTATTTGTTTTAGTTTGGGTTTTTTATTTAGTTTATTTTTTAGGTTTAGGTTTAGGTTTAGGTTTATGTTTATTTTTTAGCTTAGTTTTATTTTTAATTTATATTTTAGGATTAGGCTTTCTTTATTACTACTAGTTTTAGGTTTAGGTTTTTATTTTATTTTTTTAGGTTTAGGTTTTAGGGTTTTAGTTTAGGTTTATTTTAGGTTTTATTTTTTTTATTTTAGGTTTAGGATTATTTTAGCTTATTTTATTTTATTTAGTTTAAGGTTTAGGTTTAGTTTATTTTAGGTTTAGGTTTAGGTTTTATTTATTTTAGTTTACTTTATTTTAGTTTAGTTTAGATATATTTTATTTTGTTTATTTTAGGTTTAGGTTTTATTTTAGTTTAAGGTTTAGGTTTTATTTTTTTATATATTTTAGGTTTATTTTTTAGGTTTAGGTTTTTATTTATTTTTATTTTATTTAGGATTTTGGCACCATCCTTCAAGATCTTTGATGGCGGTGGGAACCCATGATGGTAGTGGGAACCCAATAACACATTGGACACTTTGGAGCTTGTTTGCACGGTTGGCGACGCCTCCTCTTCCATCTTTTCATAAGCAGTCTGTCAGGTGTTGCATTTGATTGGTGCGTCGAACTGCCCATAGTTCGGTGAAGACTTTTGCTGAGTTGGAGCACCTCTTCATCAAGAGGTTTGTTGGAGCTCAGCAGAGGGTGATTGTAGGCGACCTCATTGTAGAGAAATAGAAACTCAGAGTCCCTTGTTGGTTACATTCTCAGTGGCTGCAAGCATGAAATGTGAACCACACGTCGAATAGCATGCCATTGAGATTCTTCTCAAGAATATTCATGGCTCTTCATGCTCAAGGGTTTTACCATTAAAATATTCGATAAATTAATCAACAAGTGCTAGCCTAGAGGAAGCCAAATAGTTTCCCTTTCTAGACCAATCATCTGCCCAAGCGTAGAAGGTGTTTGAGAGGAAGCCGAGGGGCGGGAGTTCATAAAGGGAAGCGACTAGGAGTTGATTATGAGACTACGAGCTCAACCTCCTTTGCCACCTCCTTTTCCACCACCTCAACCATCATAATGGCCACCACTGACATGACCATTTCCACCACCTCGAGCCTACCAGTGGTATTCATATCCATGCCGGTAGCTAATTTCCACCTACTCTTGCCATATATTGAATAAGCCTTATTCAATCAGAGGGAGGTAGTTAGAAAATCTTTAAGAATCTCTTAGAAACTTGACTTTCGTTAGAGCTTAAGAGGTTGGAGGAAGTGGGCAAGGCGATGATCCTTGCTATTTCCCTACTGCATATTAGGCCATGTCATAGAGGATTTTATCACTTTTGAGGACTTGCTTGAGCGTAGCTACAAGTTGAGAGCCATAGTTATCTCTAAGTAATACCTATTAGAACAACCATCCAGTTCTGTTAGAGTAATCCTTAGGGATACTTGCAATCCTCTTAAGACCAAAGAAGGTTAGAATATCTCCCACATCGAACCTCTAAGAAGATCATTTCTAAGATCAAGAAGATTTCGTTTTAAGTGCCTGAAGTAGCTCAAACCTCAAACACCAAGGTAGGTTTGCTAGTTGCAGTGGACAACTTGGGGAGGGTGATAGCCCAATAGTAGCAAAAGCTCACCATACTTGCCGGGATAGTCTAGAAGTGTCCACCATTGAGTCAATACTCCCTCCATCGTAACTACCACCTCTTACAAGCTCCTCTTCTTGGGAGTGTTGTATCTACAAATAAGGGCACTAAATCCCTTACTCCGCTTACTTTACTTCATTTATATCATGTACCTCCACCTAAAAATAAATTAATGAAGAAATTCTACTTATATATCATCCACTTTTGATGCTCTTGATTTTTTCTTATTGAAAGCTCACGAGTCTAAATAAAAATAATAGCTATAGTAGTTTGATCCTTTCCTTTCGATTTAGAGTCAAACTATCATTCTATGAATCAGTTCACCTCTTGAGATTGACTTGGAGTCAGTACTCGAGGATCCCATAGGAGAAGGTATAGGTATGCGATGAAGGTGGAACTTTCTACAAGCTCATCATTCTAAGAAGTCACTAAAGTCAACTTACATAGTGGCAAAGTTTTTGCCTCTAGGGTAGCACCTCAGGATAAGGGTAAGGATGTCATTGGTTTTAGTGAGTAAATAGGCCCTCCATAAGATGCTCCACCCATGGATATACTTGTGGAGGACCAAGCTATTGTCCTAGCTCACCTTAGAAAGTTTCTAGCTAAGTTAAGCATATATGATGCTTTTATCTTATCCAAAGAGATGAGGAAATTTCTAATCAAGGCCTTACTTGATCTAGAGATATGCTTAGCTCTACTGACCATTACTAAAGAGGAGGCATGCCACTCGAAGGACATCTTAAGAGTTATAATCAGTGATGAAGAAATACTCTTAGGGATGGAGCACAAGCCTTCTTTACATTATAGTGGATGTTGGCATATACAGGCTATCAAAGTTTTGGTTGACCCAAGTGTATCAATCAACATTATGAGTCTAAAACCCTTGCCTACTTGAGGATGATATCTCAAACTCCAAAAGAAAGGATGATGTTGAGAGGATTCAATAAACAAGGTGAGAGGGCCTTGTGGTGTTTATTTTTTGGATGTATGGTGGGTGGGGGTGACACCACACACAAATCATAGGGTATACTTTTTGAGGTGATCAAGTACAACATTGAGGTATGATGTACTATGTTGAAAGATAGAGGCATCACCTATAATGGACCTAATGTAAGGAGACCTAAGGCATGATGGGTCTTGAATATGAGAGATTTTTCCCTACTTTACATGGATGAATAAAGGCTGGGTTTATATTAGACTAGGTTCTTAAGTTCCATATGGAGGCAAGCCTCCATTGTTAATTACATCTTAAGAAATAAAATTTCTAAAATACTCTTGATTAAAGTAATTATCATCTCCAAAGATTTCAAGTTAGGACTATCAAAAGATTGGTTGTATTTGGAAAATAAATTGGGAAAGCTCAAGGAGAAGACTTATTTTTGGAATCCAAATGAAATAATTAGGAAATGCTCATGATACTAGGAAGCAATGATCATTTCAATCTATCTATGGTTGGGATTTATAATTTTGAAGTTGAGGAGATTTATATGTTTTGAGTTGAAATTTAATTAGATTACTAGAGCTTATAATCAACCAACACAAGGTTGTGAGGATGCTTAAGAGGTGAGGATTTATGCTCATAGCCCAAAGGAAATAGCTACCTCAGATCCTAAATCTAGAGAGCTTTAGCACGACCTAAATCTAAGTGATAGGTGGACATAAGGGTTTACCTCCATAAGAGAGAATAAATTGTTTGACTTCTGGACTTATAACCACAGGTGGCCACCACTAACTCTCTACAATTTTAAAACCATGTAGTTTGGTCTTATGAATTCTAAGATAGCTAAGGTAGTTATTTAATTAGTAAGAGACTAAAGTCCTAAACACACTCCCTAAGAGACTACGACATGAGTGGTATGGGCATATGACTTAATCTATAGATGAAAAATCTTTTCAAATTTTATTTCATTTTAGACAGATCATTTTGTGGCTTTAGGATTTATTATGCCTAAATGAATGATGAAATAGGTTATGGGTCAAATACACTAGAAGAAGGTGTTCTCCACCACAAGGGATGCCCTCACGGGTTAAGCATTCCTTTATCATGCAAGGATGGAGATCCTTCATGTTCAACAAAGAAAGAATATTCATGCATGATGTGAAACATACAACCAGACAACTAAGGGGTTGCTAAATCTTTTAATTATCTTATTTATGTCTTAGGCTTTATGATGAGGTTATGAGTTGTTTAAAATGTAGTTATGAGTGATTAGTTGGGTAGAAAAGTTACTTTTATCCTAAGAGCCTAATCTTATCCAAGCCAGACATTAAAGCATCAATCATTTAAGAAACTATAAAAAACATGTCATCCTAATGCACAATGTAAACATAACATCAAACAATTATATAAACTATCACAAAAGAATAAAAGGCCAGTGCGGTCGGGTACTACTGTACAACCCGAAGAGAGAAAAGATGGATAGCCTAGCTCTACCCTTATACAACTTGGAATATGAAAGAATAATTATATTTGTATTAAATGTTATGGGGGTCTTCTTTCTTCATATCTCCATTTTTTATTTAGTTCCTTGTTGATTTGGATGGTGCTTGCTTCAAAGGCATCATTGGGCACCCCAGGACAAAGCCTTTTGGCCACTGCTCATCCTATTCCCCAATAGCACTCATCTTAATTCTTATTGCAAAAATTATACTTATGTGGGAAAAGTAAATCTTACTACACCTGCAAAAAAGAGGTTAGCTAAATATACAAATAATCCCAAGCAGTTGTATTTATAATTTAGACTTAGCACCCTACACATGGGTAACTAAACCCACCTATCCTAACTTGGATTATGCTTAAGGATTTAAGCAACTTACAAAAAGAGCATTCACATTTATTTTTAAGCATTCCTTAAGCATAATCCCCTCCAAAGAACATGATTAGGCTAATATTGGCTTGTCCTCTAGTCTACAAAGCATACATCCTAACATCTAATCTAAAATAATATATCACAAAACAAAACATACATCACATCATACACCATCCTAACTTAGAGGTTGAAGTGGTGACTTAATTCTAATGTGTGTATTAAGGATTATGTCATAAGTCATGTTAGGCATTAGTGTTGTATTTTCTAAGTGTAGAAGGATTCAATTTAACATGAAAGGTTGATTTCACTTGAAGTAGTTTAATTGATTGGAGAATTTTAATTTGTCTTTTCTTTATTTCATTTGATTACACTTAACAACTAAGTGTTATAAAGGTAGGAAAAGAGGATTGCCCTCTTTCATCCCTACCTTAAGTCACTTTCTAAAGTATATTAATTTGATTTAGTTCTCTTTAGTGAATGACTTATTAAATGATTTAATTAATCCTAAGTTTAGGTTCAGTTTAAATAATCCTATTCAAAATGAAAGGCATCTTAAGATTAATTTAGTTGAATTACTACCACATGACATATATGAAATCAATCATTTCCATCACATGTAACATGCATATGATTTAATCTAGTGTATATATACATGCAACATATTTTAGCACACTTAAATGATGAATGTATATGTATTTTTAAAATTTATATTTTATTTGATTGAATTATGTAAACAAACTAATTAAAACTTTATCCAAATTCTTATAATAAAAGGACATAATGAAATTAAATAGGCATGTGTCGTTGTTAAAGTGAGGTAATCAAATGACCTCCTTGGAGCTAGCTAAAGCCTCATATTCTCGGGATGTCTAGACTATATGCTAATTTGTATTCAAACATATGTAAATTCATATACATGAACATAGGAAGTAAGCTCCAAATCATATGGCTAATTAATTCAACCACTTAGTCCATTATGAATGCATGCAATTTTAATGTAAAATGGGATTTTCATTCACTAATCCTATATACATATTCATGTACAAAGATATAGGCAAGTACGTGTCATTGTTAAACCATGGATGTGAGGTAATCAAATGACCTCCTTGGGGCTAACTAAAGCCTCATATTCCCGGGATGTTCAGACTATATACTTGCTTTTCTTGGACACACATGGATGTATACATAAATGAGGGAAAGAAAACCATGCAAAGATTGTATTTTTTTTTGATTGAATCATTTCTATATATGAATTAAAACTCTATCCAAATTATAATGTTGAAATGCATAAGAATGAAATCAAATGGGCATATTCCATTGTTAAACTAAGGAAGTGAGGTAATCAATTGACTTCCTTGGTTCTAGCTAAATTCTCTTGTTCCTAGGATGTCTAGACTATATACCCATTACCATTCAATCTTATATAAATCAGTGCATAAATAGAGGAAAGAGAACTCAACATTCATACACTTAAGCTATAAGTACATGCATTTCTTATGTATTTACAACTAGCATCATAACACATATTATTATTAATTTATAAGCTTTTGAAAAATACATTTGGATTTAATAGTAATAATAGCCACACAAATATTAAATTAAATCAACCCATGCAAGCTTACATAAAAGAAATCCATTTTATTTTACTTGATTTTGAAAAGATGGATGCATGAATTTAAATGACATACCAAATTTAACATGATTGGAAAGATGATAATCAAATATAAGCATGATTCATTCAACCAAACTAGTTCTTAAGGATACAATCAAAACAAAACAAAACAAAATTAATATTTTTTAAATATTTTTTTTATTTTAAATTTCATTTAATTAGATACTAAGATCATTTTTTTATACATCTTAACCATTTTTTTAATTTATTACCTTTCTTAAAAAAAGAATTAATGCATTACTTTATGGGTTTAAACCTTTTGTATTATTACCATTAAAGCTAATCTTATCTATGAGTACTATTTTGAACATACTCATTTTGCAATCTAGGAAAAAACTCATAAAGCATTATCTCTTAATAGCAGTTATGTTTCTCTTTTATTTAACATTACATAAGTCATTGGTTTTAACCATCTTATAAAATTTTCCCTTACTTAAATTAACATGATAATAGGGAGATGATTATGATAACTTGATTCTACTAATAATATCTCCATCTATTTAATCATTTTAAAATGATGAAATATGAAAATCACTCTTATTAATGACTTGATCACTAAAGTCACAAATGATAATTTAAACTAAATTAATCATATATTATTTTAGATCTTCTTGAAAATTTAATTAAAAGTTGACCTCCAATTAAGTTTATTAGTCTATTAACAGAAAATCACGAAAAAGAGGTACATCTTCTTGTAAATATTAACATCCATAAAAAATTTGATTAATGTTGATCCTTGATGTAATAATAATCAAATAATAAAATTATTTAAAAATAAACCAAATTTTTAAATTAAGTTTTGATTTTATTTGATTTAAAAATGAGAAATCATTTTATTTTAAAATTATTAGTGATTTGATAAAATTAGGTTTAATTAAGTTGGTTTTATTGGTTAATTAAGTTGAACCATTAAATGAATTAATTACCCTTAATGTCTAAAGTAATTAACTAAATAATTATGAGCCAACATGATATGCATGTAAAATAAACTTGTAATGATCTAAGAAATGGCCTAATACTTAGCACATGATTAATAGTTAATTAGATTGGGACGTAACTACTCTTATGGTTTCTCACAATAACCATAATTTTTTAAAGCTCTGGATCTATCATGATTTAATTAATTAAATCGGTGGATGGTAATTTGATTATGTGATTTAATTAATTAATTAAATATTAATTAATTTCATTCTAGGGTGAAATGATCTTAAAGTCCAACCTTATTCCTTGACTTCGACAATGATAATAAACTAAATTAACCAATTTCTTGCTTCATGGGATTAACTAATCCAATTAATTTAAGAGAGTTGTTTATTAGTTAATTTTCTTAATTGGTGAGCAATAAATCACTCATGGGAGGTAGAGGTCAGCCAAATTAACTCACAAAATTTGGAATTAATTTATTGTGATAGAATATTGAATAATTTTTGAGTAAACTTTAATTCTGTTCAAAATTAGTTAAGATCATTTTAGTTAATTCTCAAATCTTAAATGAGTATTTATTTGCTTTTTTATTTCTCTTATTGTTTATGATTTTTAGCTTTAGAAAAATGAATAGTTAAATAATTAGTAATCTTGTTTTGATGATAATGGAGAAATTGGCTCAAAACTTATCAACTTCTATATGGTGGCTTGAAACTTTTCATATCATCTTATCGAGAGGATGGGACTAATAGGGTTAAGGTGAGAAATTTTTGAGTGTGATCATTGGAATGAAATATGGTCATCATTGTCATTTTCTTCAGCTCAAGATGTGGATAGGTTTTGAAGCATTGGAGCTTAAGATAGCTTGAATGATTGAGAGCTTCATGGAGATGATCATTGGTGGATATTGGGATGGAAGGTGAGTGATTAGCTTTGATGGTACCATTGATTGGTGATTGTCTTGCTCAGGAGGCCTAGGAAATGTGTGCAAATTTAATTTTAGTTTGATGAAATAGAATTTAGGTCATGTTTTATGGGGGTCAGTGGCATTTTTGATGGCAGTTGGAGCTTGGAATGGCTCTAGGATGTCTTGGGTAGTAGTTTGGAATGACTTTGGGTGTTTGAGTGGAAATGAGGTGGTGTATTCATTGATCATTTGGGATGAGTTTGGACCATTGACCATCATCTTAAGTCAGGTGGTAAGGAGGTGAGTTGGCTTTTGGGTTTGAAGGTGTGGAGGTGGATTGAGGAGGAATCATGGGTGTCTTATGGGTTTCAAATGCTAATGGAGATGGTGATTTTTGATTGAAATCATTAGGTCAATTGGGTAGGTTGTGACCATTAGAGTCTGGTTGGTTGAGTTATGATTTGTTTGATTTTGGCTAGATTTTGGTTTTAATTTTGAGGTTTAAATGAGCAATTTGTTTAATTTCAATTATTGATTTGGTTAGTTTGGCTCAATTTGACTCATTTAGGTCAAATTTAGTTAGTTGATCAAGTTCATATGATCATTTGGATGTTTTGGTTCAATTGGTTTGGTTTAGTTTGGCATAGATTTCATTTTATCACATTTGATTCATTTGGGTCAAATGGGTTAAGTTGGAATATTTTGTGAAGGGTTGGTGTTTAGTTTGGTTTACCAATTGAAGATTATTGTAGGCTTTGGTTTCAATTAATTTATATTTGGTTTTAGGATTTAACTTGAACCTTTGGGTCAATTTGGGTTGAATTAGGTCAATTGGGTTCCATTGGTTAATCATGGCTTTGGTCAAGTTCAAGATCAATTTGCAATGAACTTGATTGTTGCAATCAATTGGTTTATATTTTGATTTGAAATAGGCTTTTAGGTCAATTTGGGTCAACTTGGTGAGGGAATGGGTTTGGTTTACTCAATTGAAGGTCAAGTAATATTCAAATATTGATTTTGATTTGGTATGAATCATTGGTTTCAAGGATTGGTATTAGGTTGTAATTTGGATAGTTTGGGTTCATATTGAGTTGACTTCATCAAATGACCAAGTTGACTTAGTTTGACAATTTGTGATAATTGATCAACTAGGGTGATCAAAATCATGATGGGAGGTTTGATGGGCTTGGTTCAATCAATTTGTGTTGATTAGAACTTGGCTCAAATAGGTCAAATTAGCATTTTGGGTCAAGTGGACCAATTGTTTGGTGGTTTGATTTTGGGTTGATTTTGATTTAGTTGACTTATATATGGATTTGGGATTGATACATAAATTCAATTACATGGCTTGGGTTAATGGGTTTTGGTTCATTTGAACATTTCAAGTCAAAAGGGTTAGTGATGATTTTGGTTTGGCTTGATGATTGATTTCATTTATATTTGTGAATATGATTGAATAAAGATTGATTCATGAGAAAATCAATTGAATTTTATTTTGGAATGAAGGAATTTGGCTAAATCCATGGAGTTGAGTCATGGCTTAAGTTATGATTTTGATTTGGTTTGATTTAGTTTTGATGATTTTGTATTAAATTTGTGAATATGATTGAAAATATGATTGATTTGTGAGAAAATAAATTGGTTTGACTTGATTTGGATTAATATTTGCTAAGTCCATGGGATAGGTCATATGGCTTTATAAGGGTTATGATTTAACTTGATTTAGTTTCATTTAGTTTTGAACATTTGAATGTAGATTTTATTTATATTTAGGAAGATGATTGAAGATATAAATTTAATATTAGAAATCAATTAATTTTGGATTGATTTAGATTAATATTTGGCTAAGTCCATGGGATATGTCATATGGCATAGGAAGGGTTTCAAGTTTGGATTTGATCATGGATTCAATCATTTGGTTTTGGAATTTGGTTTTTATTTGGATTTGAATTTGATGTTTGAATTGAACTTGAGGTTTGGTTTGAGAAGGTGAACATGGATTGGATTTGGGGTGTTGGGTAGGTTGATTATCCTAATCCCTAAGGCATAACCTAATCTTATGGTTAACCCTTCTAAGTCTTTAGGCTTAGGTTAAGTGTTTACCTTATGACTAGGGAAGTCTTAGTGTCTAGAAGACTTCTAAGTCTAAGATGGGAATATTAAATATGCACTCCAAAGTAAGGTTAAGAGGCCTTAGGCTCCATAGTGTTGCAGTGGAGATACATGATTGGAAGATCAAGCCAAGTTTCACATTATAGACTTGAATACATCTTTCAATGCTTTTCTTGGGAGAATTGGATACATGAGAACAACATAATTCCATCCTCTCTACATTAGTGTATGAATTTGTGAGAGGTGAGATCGTCTACTGTGTCGAAGGAGATCATAAGTCATTTATAATTCATGAGGTCATATATGAGGATGCGCTTACCTCCCTCAAAATCAACAAGTCTATTCTTGAACTTGTCCAAAGTTTAAAAATAAAAGAAAATAAAAGAAAAGAAAGAGAAAAGAAAAGAAAAGAAAGTAGAAAATGAAAAAGAAACTTAAAGGGAATGAAAATAGACTTAGAGGTTGAAGTGGAGCTTGACATTAGATTCCACCCATAGTTCATTACTCCATTCGAACATATGGGTGACGACCTGACCTCCACCAGGCAGAGGAAGAGGCCAGTTTAGAGGAAATCCCAAGGGTGGAAAACATCTATTGGTCACCCAATAGAAGATATGTTCCATACCAAGAGTACACTATCCATATAGACTTAGAATTTAGATCATAGGATGAGTATTATATGGTTACCATACTAGCTAGCTCTTCTCAGCAGTAGATTCCCTTGGCGGTGACACTTGAGCTAGATAGCGATGAAGACCAGGCTCCAGAGCAAAGCATAAGTTTATCCAAGTATATACGTGAAATAGTTTGGCATCGATTGGGAACCTTAGCTCTAACCCCCAGTTTCCTCTCCAAAAACTAAGGGTTTGGGAGTTAAGGTAGCCCCTAAGTCATCCATAGGTGTGAAGACTCAGAGGTTCTTTATGGGAGCATCATCCTCAAGTTAAGAAGTTGATGTAGAATTTAAGGATGATTCATATAAAGAGTTAATAGAATTACCTTTTGATTAGTACTTGCCTTGTGTTCATAATTTAGCAAAGAAATGGTTAATCCCACATACTTGGTGAAAGCATAGGTCAGACTACTTCAAAAGAATATGGAAGAACAAATGCAAAAGCTCTCAATCAAGATTTAGACTAGGATTCAATACAGTGGGTCCAATCGATGATGTCGATTACTGCTTAGTCATCACCAATAATTTGGAATTTGATAGGTTCTTTTCAAATAACATTAACTCATATGAGGACCTATGCTTAGAAACTTCAAATGAACTAGATGATTTTGAAGCCAAAGATGCACCGTCAGAGTTCAAAGAAGAGATCAAGTCAACCATCGACGAGCTCAAGGAAATCAACTTAGGAATGGAAGAAGATCTACACCCGACATACATCAGTTCTTGGTTGAATGAATTGAAACTAATGGCTTAGTTAGGCTATTCACGGAGTCTAAGGACTACTGTATTGAGTTATGAGAAGATGCTAGATTGGCTCCTCACATAGCATCCATATTAGCAATAGAGCCTACTACTAACCCTATCAAGCAAGCGATGCATGCGATTAGACATAGAACAAAAGGTCATTTATGAAGTCAAGAAATCAATGTTGGCTTCATGGAAGAATACCCACGTGGTTTGCGACATCATCCCAATTAAGAAAAGAAAGGCCAAATTCACATATGCATCAATTTTGATTTAAATAAGGCATGTCCAAAAGAAATTTATGAATCTAGAGCTAATTGGTCATTGCCTCATCTCATGCAGTCTTCTCTTTCATGGATGGCTCATCTAAATATAACCAAATAAAATGGGCCATGAAGATGAAAGAAACATTGCTTTTAGAACCTCGATCAAAATCTATTATAAGGTTATGCCTTTCACCTTAAAAATAGTGCTACATACGGTGGACTATCAAATCTTGATGAACTCATTCATCATCAAGTCAAGTGTGGTCAAAGTAGGGAAAAGGAAGACCATCTCTTTGAGAGTAGTTTTCAAATAGTTAAGACAATTTAACCTCAAAATGAACCCTCAGTGTGCATTGAGTAGCTTTGGAAATTCATTGGGTTTGTTATTGACACCTGAATCAAAATTCTAGAGAGATCAAGCGATTTAGAAATTCCACCCTCTAAAGTTTAACTCAACAGATCATTCCAAGGGTGGTTGGCATATCTAAGAGCTTTATATCCAACTTATCAAGAAGATGTCGACCATTCGACACTTGTCCAAAATGATGTCAAGTTTAAGTGGGATGAAAGTGTGAGCATGCCTTGAAGACATCAACCATTACTTGATGAGTTCTAGTAACCCCCAGGCCACTCATACTTTACAGCATTAGATGACTCCCTTAGTGCTTTGTTGGCCCAAGCCAATGATGAAGGAAGGAAAATACATTATACTACCTTAACATCATCTAATCCCTCTTGCTAATTATCCACCCTTTGAGAAGCATTTCTTTAATCTTTGCATCCCAAAAGCTACACACTACTTCCTCATAAGTGACCTTAATCTCTAGGATCAATCACTATAGTATTTGACATGGCTATCCGGATGGTTGGCATGATGGTCCATGATCCTCTTGTTTGACATTACCTTCTCCATGTGGTGAAAGGACAAGAGCTAGTGAATATCTTAGTATCACCCACTTCTGCGACTCTTTGCTTAGTCTAATCTCACGATGAACAAATCTTAGGAGATGTACTTTGATGGTGCGACTTCATCTCAAAGAAGAGAAGAACTGCATTCTACTATTCCAGGAAAGCCATGGTTAGCAATAGTTCTCTTAAATCCAGAATGCGATGTGATCAGATTCTCATATCATCTGTCTAATCTTTGTACCAATAATGGAGCTAAATATGAGGCTTTGATTACTAGTTAGCCGTCATTACTCTAAGCATCCAAAACATCAACATCTTTAAATTTCTTTAGTTATCAACCAAATCAGGTCCTATGGTTATAAAGCAAGCTCCATCACTACAATAAGTACACCATAGAGTTGTTGGCCCAAATCCCAAGGTTACTATTTATAAGATTCCTCAGAGAGAATGCCATAGTGTATGCTTTGAAGCTTCAAGGTTGGCATATCTAGAGGATAAGTTCATATCAATAAAGTTCCAAAATAGACTAGTCTTATCCCTTATGGATATTAAACTCATCAAAAAGTACTCTCTTGAAGGGGAGGTTGCCATTGCCAAGAAGGACAAGGAGTTAGATTGGAGGCAACCATTCTTGAATTACCTAAATAAAGGCAGACAACCTCAAGAGAAGTCCTAAGCCCATCAAATGAAGCAGAGAGCACTTTCCTAGGCTCTTATGGATGGTGTCTTATACCGATGGACTTTTGATCATATGTGGTTATGTTGTTTAGAAAAGCACACAGCTCGTAAGATGGTGATCGAGGTACACTCAAGATTATATGGAGCCAACCAATCCAGTTTGAAGATCAAAGCCAAGATCAAGAGAGTAGGATACTACTGGCCATCGATGATCAAAGATTTCATGGATATCGACAGGATGCCACCAATATCAAATACATGTCTTACACCAACCACCCAAATTATACATCTTACATTGGCCTCATAGTTTTTGAGTGTTGGGGTACTAATATAGTGTTCGATTGATCCTCCTTGAGGGTCATCGGTTCATCTTAGTGACTACTTTTCCAAATGGGCTAAGGTGATTCCACTTAGAGAGGTCATAGCTCAGCATGTGCTCCAGTTTCTTAGGAACCATATTATATATAAGTTTGAGTGCCTCAATGAATTATATCGATAATGAATGCGCATTCAAGAGCACAAAATTAAAACTTTTTGGGAGACACATATATTAGATATTCTACCAACTACCACGAGGGAAAATGGCAGCGAAGCCTTCAACTCTCATCCCAATAAAAGAAGACACTCGACAATAACAAGCGATGTGGCATGAGTTAGTTGAAGCCTTGTGGGCCTACCACACCATATATAGAATTCCAACTCAGTCTACTCCTTTCTCCTTAGTGTATGGGTCTAAAGCTATTCTACCATTAGAAGGCTAACTCCCATCATTTAGGATAGCTATGGGTAGCAAGATCACAATAGAGCAAAATGCCAAGTTGTGGTTAGAAGAGCTCAAAAGTTTGGAGGAGAGATGCCTACAGGCTTGCCAAAACCTCAAGTTGTACAAAGCTAAAATGATTCAAGCTCACAACAAGCTAGTCCATCCTAGAGCTTTTCAAGTAGGAGAGCTTATTTTCATTCTAAGGAGACGATTGTTGCCTGTTGTAAAATGGGAGGCAAGTTTGAACCCACATAGGAAGGCCCTTTTACTATAGAGAAGGCTTACAAGGAGGATCTTATCATTAATCATAAGGGAAGCTCAATGCTTCCAATCAACAAGCTCTACTTAATGAAATATTATAAATCATGTTTGAAAATAATTATCATCAATGAAAATTCCATTTTGAATTCAATCTCTTCCATGTTAGAAGTATTCTTGTTTGCAAATTCTCCATGATGTGTTTAGGGTAGGTGTAAGGAACCCGAGTGGCATCCTATCCTTCATCAACACAATACAAACACAAACTACACAAAGACATATAAATTAAACACATATCTTTTCTCTTGGGCTACTTTGAGTTGAGATATCACCCCCAACAGCACTCACTCAGTAGGTTCTGTTGGTCAGGCTGACGTGCTACCCAGCTAGTGTGTCACCCAGTCATCTTCTTATTTTGGAGGATATAAGTCTACTATGCTTTCCTTCCTTACTTGGCACACGATGAGTGCCTTGTTAGTTTGGTAGGCCTTCTGCATGGTGGTACCTATGTTGGCTTTGTTTAAGAGGATGTGAGTTTGCTATGCTTTTTTCTTAGATTAGCCTTTGTGCACTAACTAGGTTGAGTATATTTGAGGTTTAGGATAAGTCCCCTAGTGGCTCCATCCCTCTTGATCACTTCAAGTTTAGGTCCAGTCCTACCTCAGGGCTCCCGTAGTAATTAGTCTAGGTTAGATAGCATCTATCCATGATGATAGACTATCGATGATCTTCCACTTGAAAAGTTGTAAGCCTACACTTTCTTTCTAGATTGATCATAGCACCCACCTTAGGTTTGTTAGTTGTCATTATGCTAACGAATACACCACTCATTCTAATGGATACATCTTAGGTTGGATGGTTATTTCACCTTAGGATACACCACTTATGGTAGATGTAAGTCTGCTATGCTTTCTCCTTGAGTTGGCCATCGTACACATATATGCTCTCATTTCTTGTTCTTAGGATAACGACCTTAGCAACACCTCTCTTGTGGACACTATATTTAGATCACATCCTTTGCAACCCCATTTAGACACTACGGGTTACTATCAGATTAGATAGTTCCCCTTTCCTAGTAACCACCCTTGTGGTTGGATAATCCATCCTATGGATGTGTAGATTCTCCTTTGGTCTAGTAAATTTGAGATAGGTCAAGGCGGCATAGCCCTTTCTCATAGTGGTCCTCACACACCATAGGTCCATACATATAAATAAAATATATATTCACTTGTGGAATAGGAGGTCACCCTAGCGATACCTTTTCCCGGCGCATCCTATCTTTAGGGTAGTGTCAAAAACTCCCTATAGAATCTCTTGAGTTGATATAAGTACCCATCATTATTCACTCAGTCAGGTAAGTCGGGTTTAATTTGTTGTGCTACTAGGTCACCCATGATTTTTCTTTGCTTTAGAAGATGTAAGTGCTATGCCTTCTTCTTATAGCCATTGCAGCAAAGGCAACCCCTTAGGCTAGATCTACTCCATGCAATAGACTATCCCTTTGGATTTATAAATGAGATAGGACAAGTCCAATATAGCCCCTTCTCGTGGGTCCATCACCAGACATGGTCCATAATATAAATCTATCAAATTTTCCTAGCTCACATCCTAGTGGATATGCCCTCAATTCAAAATCAAAGTTCACCAAAAAAACCATATCAAATAACATGAAATTAAGATAAATTTAATCTTGACTACTTTTGAGTTGACATAAGTCCGCAGTGACATTCACTCAATAGTTGCCCTAGGTCAGGTTTGATTTGTTGTGCATTCAACATGTCACCCCAGTGGTTGTTCCTCGCTTTGGAAGATGTAAGTCTGTTATGTCTTCTTCCTAGCATCGCACCAAAGGCAACCCCTTAGGTTGGCTAGCTCTACCGCGGTAGACTATCCCTTTGGATTTGTAAAATTGAGGTAAGTCAATATAGCCCCTTCTCAATGGATCCATCACACCGTGGTTCATACATTAACTTCAGATTAAATTAAACTGTCGATGTTCCCTAGTGGAGCCCCAAATCATATATAAACAAGTCAAGAAAATAAATCAAATTCAAAATCAACCTCCGGTAGAGCCAAATTAAACCAACTCCACCAATAGAGCCTAAATCAAAGAAATCCAACCAAACACTTATTCCCAGTGGATACATCTCCACAAATCTATGAAATCAAACTCAAATCTTAATCTCGATTGGATACTGCTTCCCTCATGGAAGGTTCATATACCCAATCCACGGACTATATATTCTAGCGAGATATGCCTCACATCAATTAAAACAAAATAAATTAAAGTTGATTCAATCTTAATCCCGGTGGATTATAGATTCTTATCCAGGATCTTCTTTCACAAATCATAATCAAATCAAATTCAAACCTTATCCCGGTGATTTTCTTCTTCTATGCCCTCGACACCTCACATGTCATGTCCAATGCATGTGTGATCCCCTAGGATCTCCCTCCATGTCCTTGACATGGAATTCTCATCAAATCTTATTTCTTCTCTTGCACACCTTTAATACTTCAACCAAAATACAATGTATTCATTTAAATTACATCATCTTAACATTGTAATCAACATTTTATAATTTGTGATGGTGCAAGCTCAAACTAACTATACAATATCATGCTAAACATATTATAGCGTGAATTAACACACAATATTATATTATAATATATGATGTTATATTATAATTTGCTATAATATAATATATTGTCTAGCATTACACCTCATTAGAATCACTTAAAAGGAATAAATAACAAAATTTTCTCAAAATATGAATAATGTTCATTTTGGATGTAAAATTATTATTTTTCTATTATAAATGGTACAAAATAGCATAATTTTTATGTTGCTTCTTAGTGCGTGCTATGAATTTGGCCAAATTCTTCCATCTCAACCTTCAAATTAACATTTTTGGAGTTTTGACCCAATGTATTATAACAAAAGTAAAAAAATACTAAAATGTACATAACATTTAACACACCACCACATTCATATATATGTGAAGTTATATTGTTATGTACATTATATTTTAGTATGCTTTCATATAATATATTATCTTACATTACACCATAAAATGAATCACTTTAAGCAAAAAATTATAAAATTTGGTTGAAAAGTGAACATTTATTTTGGATGCAAAATTCCATTCTTTTGATTTAATGGCACACCATAACACCCCCAAAAGTTTAAAGTACCTTAAATTTGGCCAAATCCATCATTCATATATAATTATATTTTTATGAATTATATTTTAGTACCATATAATATATTATCTTACATACACATAAAATATAAACAAAAAATTATAAAAGTAGCATTTATGATGCAAAATTATTCTTTTATAATATGATGCACTCATATGTTATATTATTTAAATATCATCTATATAAATATTTTATATTATATTGCATACAAATTATACATCATAAATAAAAACTAAAATATCTAAACAATAAAAAACACAATTATTAATTCATGATACACATATGTTTAATTTTTATATTATAATAAATATATTATATTGCATATCACATCAATTTTAAGATACCATAAAATTAGTCTAAAGAATTATATAATTTATCAATCATACATATTTTATACAATATATTATGATGATTTGTATATAATCAATTTAAATTAATTTTAAACTAAATCAACATTTTTATAAATGAATTAATATATTTATTGTATAATACTATTTAAAATGATTAATATATTATGATATATGATTTATATATGCTACAACATATAATATTTAATTTGAACATAAAATCTTACTTTTATACTATAAGTGTGGCACACCTTTGGTACTACAACTAATTCCCACTTCAAATTTAACAAATTTCATCATCGATTTATTAAATCAATATTTTTTATGATTTATATTAATATAGACTATAGGGCACAATACCATACATACATTTCAAAACATCTTATAACATCCAAAAACATCACTACATGCTCAAATATATGATGCTACATTATCTTATAATATATGGTATTATAATATGATTTAGGGTTAGGGTTTAGGGTATTCAAATCTAATATAGTCAAGGGAAAGTCTCTTGATGGCATTTTCTTTAGCTACCATAACTATGTTAGGATTCGATGATTCTTTAGATCTACTCTAATGACATCTTCATTCAAGATTTAGGGTTTATGATTTAGGGTTCAGGGTTAGGGTTTAGGGTTAGTTTAGGGTTTAGGGTTTAGAGTTTAGAGTTAGTTTATGGTTTAGGGTTTTGGGTTTTAAGTTTGGGGTTTAGGGTTGTATGGTTTAGGGTTTAGGGTTTATGGTTGTAGGGTTTAGGGTTAAAGGTTTAGGGTTTAGTCTTAGAGTTTAGGGTTTAGGGTTTAGGATTAGGGTTTAGGGTTTAGGGTTTAGGATTTAGGGTTTAGGGTTTAAGGTTTTGGTATTAGGGTTTTGAGTTTAAGATTTATTATTTAGGGTTTAGGGTTTAAGTTTTAGTTTAGGGTTTAAGTTTTAGTTTAGGGTTTATGATTTAGGGTTTAAGGTTTTTTTTTGACATTGAGAATAAATTCAGATTCAACATTTCATCTTTTTGATTTCATCAACCAAGTAGCACCGTAAGTTTTCTACGACACAAGCAATGACATAGATAAAAAATGAACACCCATTGAGCAAATAAAAAACCTAGATAAGTAGGACCATCTCTTGTAAGGACATTGTTAAGTAAGTAGATTGGATCGACCGCTTCATTTCTCTATTTCCCATTAGAACCACCCCGCCTCTTAGTGTGATCGTCATCATATCCGATCTCTTTCTCGCCACCACCATGGTTTAACCTCCGTTGCTCCACCCACTTCCATAACCACCACTGCTCCAACCACCACCTCCATATCTAATAACACCTCTAGATCCCCCACCATAACTACGATAATTGTCACCTCACGGCTCCACACTAGATCTAGGCGAGCTGGTTGGGTGATGTTCTTATCATCAAGGTTATGCCCATTCTTAGGGTTTAGGGTTTGGGTATAGGGTTTGGGTTATAAGTTTTAGGGTTTAGGGTTTAGGTTTTAGGTTTAAGGTTTAAGGTTTAGGTTTTAGGTTTAGGGTTTAGGGATTAGGGTTTTCCAATTTAGGGTTTAGTGTTTTAGGGTTTAGGGCTTAGCGTTTATGGTCTAGGGTTTAGGGTTTAGAATTTTAGGGTTTAAGGTTTAGGGTTTAGGGTTGTAGGTTATAGGTTCAGGGTTTAGGATTTTTTTTTTAAAAATTAAGTAAACGGTAGGTTTAAGTTTTTAGTTTATTTTTTATTTATTTGAGTTTATTTTAATTTTAATTTTATTTAGGTTTATTTTTTATTTTTATTTATTTTAGTTTATTTCTTTTTAGTTTTTTATTTGAGTTTAGGTTTTTTATTTTAGTTTATTTTTTAGGTTTAGGTTTTTTTTTAGTTGAGTTTTATTTTTATTTTATTTTTTAGGTTTAGGTTTTATTTTTTATTTTTAGGTTTAGGATTAGGTTTTTATTTTATTTTTTTAGGTTTTTATTTTAGGTTTTTATTTTAGGTTTAGTTTTAGATTTTATTTTTAGTTTAGGTTTAGGTTTATTTTTAGTTTATTTTGTTTTATTTAGTTTAAGTTTAGGTTTAGGTTTAGGTTTTATTTATTTTAATTTAGGTTTAGGTTTAATTTATTTTGTTTTTTTATTTTGACTTTAGGTTTACTTTTTTTTTAGGGTTTAGGTTTTATTTTCTATTTATTTTTAGGTTTTATTTTAAGGTTTATTTTTTAGGTTTTATTTTAGTTTATTTTAAGTATATTTTATTTTTTATTTATGTTTAGTTTTTTATTTTATTTAGGTTTTATTCTTAGGTTTATTTTATTTTTAGTTTAGTTTACATTTTATTTATTTATTTTTTGTTTATTCTTATTTTTTATTTTATTTTATTTTTAGGTTTATGTTTAGGTTTTAGTTTAGGTTTTTATTTTAATTTATTTTATTTATTTGGTTTTATTTAGTTTTGGTTTAGGTTTTTAGGTTTTCAGGTTTAGGGTTTAGAGTTTAGGAGGTTTAGGGATTAGGGTTAGGGTTTAGTGTCTAGGGTGTAGGGTTTAGTGATTAGGCTTTAGGGTGGAGGTTTTAAGGTTTAGGGTTAGAGTGTAGTAGTTTAGGGTTTAGGGTTATACTTTATACTTTAGGCTTTAGGGTTTAGACATAGGGTTTAGGGTTAGTTAGGGTTTATATGGTTTAGGGTTTAGGGTTTAGTTTAAGTTTATGATTTAGGTTAGTATTTAGGTTTAGGTTTAGTTTATGGTTTAGGGGTAGTTTAGGGATTAGGGTTTAGAGGTTAGGGTTCTAGGTTTAGGGTTTAGGGTTAGTGTTAGGGTTCAGCATTTAGAGTTTAGGATTTAGGGTTTAGGGATTAAGGTATTTTTTTTAATTAAATAAATTAGTAGGTTTAAGTTTATTTAGTTTTTTTTTTTATTTTAGTTTATTTTATTTTTAATTTTTACTTAGGTTTATTTTTTTTTATGGTAGGGTTAGGGTTTTTTTTTTAAAATTATGTAAACTCATAGATTTAGGTTTATTTTATTTATTAGTTTATTTTTTATTTATTTTAGTTTATTTTCTTTTTTATTTTTATTTTTATTTTGTTTAGTTTATTTATTTTAGGTTTTTTTTATTTTGGTTTTTAATTTTAGTTTATTTTTTAAGTTTATGTTTAGGTTTAGGTTTATTTTTTAGTTTAGTTTTATTTTGATTTTATTCTTTAGGAGTAAGTTTTATTTTTTATTTTTAGGATTAGGTTTAGGTTTTTATTTTAGGTTTAGGTTTAGGTTTTATTTTTAATTTAGGTCTAAGTTTATTTTTAATTCTTTTTATTTTATTTAGGGTTTAGATTTACTTTATTTTAGGTTTAGGTTTAGGTTTTATTTGTTTTAGTTTAGTTTATTTTAGTTTAGGTTTAGGTTTATTTTATTTTCAATTTAGGTTTAGACTTTTTTTTATAGTTTAGGGTTTAGGCTTTATTTTTTTGTTTACTTTTAGGTTTATATTTTAAGTTTAAGTTTTTATTTAGTTTTTTTTTTATTTTATTTTAGGTTTATTTTATTTTTATTTTATGTTTAGTTTTTATTTTATTTAGGTTTTTTTATTTTTTAGTTTAGTTTAGGTTTTTATTTATTTAATTTTAGTTTAGTTTTTATTTTTTATTTTATTTTATTTTTAGGTTTAGGTTTAGGTTTAAGTTTAGGATTAGGTTTTAGTTTAAGTTTATATTATATTTTATATATTTTATTTTATTTTTATTTATGTTTTTGTATTTATATTCTTTTTAGGCTTCATTTAGTTTAGGTTTAGGTTTTTAGATTTTTAGGGTTTAGGGTTTATGGTTTAGGGTTTAGAGTTTAGGGTTAGTTGAGGGTTTAGGGCTTTGGGTTTAGTGTTTGGGGTTTAGGCTTTAGGGTTTAGGGTTTAGGGTTTAGGTTTTATGGTTTATGGTTTTGGGTTTAGGGTTTAGGGATTTATGGTTTAGGGTTTTGGGTTTAAGGTTTTTTAGAGTTTAGGGTTTAGGTTTAGGGTTCAAGTTTTAGTTTAAGGTTTAGGGTTTTTAGTTTTTTTCTTTAACAGAGAACAAATTCAGATTCAACATTTCTTCCATTTGATTTCATCAACCAAGTAACACCAATTTTTTAAGACATAAGATGATATAGATAAAAATGAGCATGCATAGAAATTAGTGTTACTTGGTTTATCAGTTCAATAACCACCCCAACCTCTCAGTAGCGAGATCCACCATTATGTCCCGATCTCCTCTCGCCACCACCATGGATAACTTTAACACTCTCCTCCATAACCACCACTACTCGAATACCTCTCCACCAATACCTCCGGATTCCCACCACCACTGCGATACTTACATCCACCTTCAATCCATCGCCAAATCTAGACAGAGCTTGGTTGACGGTCATGTTCCTGCTGTCAAAGTTATGCCCATTCATAGGGTTTAAGTTTATTTTTGAATTTATGTAGTTACTTTAGGTTTAGGTTTAGGGTTTAGGGTTTAGGGTTTAGGGTTTAGGCTTAGGGTTTAGGGTTTATGGTTTAGGGTTTTAAGGTTTATGCTTTTAGGGTTTATGGTTTAAGGATAGGGTTTACGGTTTAGAGTTTTTTTAGGGTTTAGGTTTAGGGTTGTAGGTTTATAGTTCAAGGTTTAGGGATTAGGTTTAACATTTAGGATTTAGGGTTTCTAATTTTCTTAATATTAAGTAAACTAGTAGGTTTATGCTGATTTAGTTTATTTAGTTTATTTTTTATTTATTTTATTTTATTTTATTTTTTATTTTTATTTAGTTTAGTTTATTTATTTTGGGTTTATTTAATTAAGTTTAGGTTTTTAATTTTAGTTTATTTTTTAGGTTTAGGTTTATTTTTTAGTTGAGTTTTATTTTTATTTATTTTTTAGGTTTAAGTTTTATTTTTTTTAGGTTTAGGTTTGGGCTTTTATTTTATTATTATAGGTTTAGGTTTTAGGTTTTTATTTTAGGTTTATTTTTATGTTTTATTTTTGAGTTTAGGTTTAGGTTTATTTTTAGTTTATTATATATTTTTTAGTTTAGATTTAGGTTTAGGTTTGGTTTATTTTAGGTCTAGGTTTAGGTTTTAATTATTTTAGTTTAGTTTAATTTAGTTTAGGTTTATGTTTATTTTATTTTGTTTATTTTATTCTTATTTTAGGTTTACATTTTTTTTAGTTTAGGGTTTAAGTTTTATTTTTTTTATTTTAGGTTTTATTATTAAGTTTATTTTTTAGGTTTATGTTTTTATTAAGTTTATTTTATTTTTATTTTACATTTAGTTTTATTTTATTTAGGTTTTCTATTTTTAGGTTTATTTTATTATTTAGTATAGTTTAGGTTTTTATTTATTTTATTTTTGTTTATTTTTATTAGCTTATTTTATTTTAATTTATTTTTATGTTTAGGTTTTAGTTAAGGTTTTATTTTTATTTTATTTTATTTTTTATTTTTAGGTTTTATTTAGGTTTAGGTTTTTAAGATTTAGGGTTTAGGGTTTAGGGTTTAGCGTTTCATGGTTTAGGGTTTTAGGGTTTAGGGTTAGGATTTAGGGTTTAGGGTTTAGGGTTTATTGTTTAGGCTTCAAGGTTTATGGTTTTTTGGGTTTAGGGTTTAGGATTATCTTAGGGGTTAAGGGTTTTTTTATTTTAAATTAAGTAAATCGATAGGTTTAGGTTTATTTAGTTTATTTTTTATTTATTTCAGTTTATTTTTTTTTTATTTTATTTTATTTTTTTATAGTTTAGTTTATTTATTTTTTGGTTTATTTATTTTAGTTTAGGTTTTATTTTAGTTTATTTTTTTAGGTTTAGGTTTATTTTTTTTTTGAGTTTTATTTTATTTTATTTTTTTTGGTTTAGGTTTTCTTTTTTATTTTTAGGTTTAGGTTTAGGTTTTTATTTTATTTTTTAAGTTTAGGTTTTAGGTTTTATTTTAGGTTTATTTTTAGGTTTTATTTTTTAGTTTTGTTTTAGGTTTATTTTTAGTTTATTTTATTTTATTTAGTTTAGGTTTAGGTTTAGGTTTAGTTTACTTTAGGTTTAAGTTTAAGTTTTATTTAATTTAGTTTAGTTTATTTTAGTTTATGTTGAAGTTTAATTTATTTTTATTTTAGGTTTAATTTTCATTTTAATTTAGGGTTTAAGTTTATTTATTATTTATTATTTATGTTTAGGTTTATTTTTATGTTAAGGTTTTTATTAGTTTTTTTATTTTATTTTATTTTAGGTTTATTTTAGGTTTATTTTATTTTTATTTTAAGTTTAGTTTTAATTCTTAGATTTACTTTATTTTTTAGTTTAGTTTAGGTTATTATTTATTTTATTTTTTTGTTTTTATTAGTTTAGTTTATTTTATTTTAGGTTTAGGTTTTAGTTTATGTTTATGTTTTTATTTTATTTTATTAAGGTTTGGGTTTTAGTTTAGGTTTTTATTTTATTTATGTTTACGTTTTATTATTTATTTTATTTTTTGGTTTTATTTAGGTTATGTTTTTTAGGTTTTTTTAGGTTTTAGGTCTAGGGTTTAGCATTTAAGGTTAAGGGTTTTAGAGTTTAGGGTTTTAGGGTTTAGGGTGTAGGGTTAGGGTTTAGGGTTTATGGTTAGGTTTAGTGTTTAGGTTTTAGGGTTTAGGGTTTTTAGTGTTTAGAGTTTAGGGTTTATGGTTTAAGGGTATTTAGGGTTTAAGGTTTAGGTTTAGGGTTTAGGTTTGGGTTTAGGGTTTAGTGTTTTTTAGGTATTACGGTTTAATGTTAGTGTTTTTATTTATTCATTATTTTTTTATTTTTTATTTATTTTTAGTTAAGTAAATTTTTAGGTTTAGGTTTATTTAGTTTTATTAGTTTATTTTATTTATTTATTTTAGTTTATTTGATTTTTTTAATTTTATTTAGGTTTATTTTTATTTTATTTAGTTAGTTATATTTATTTTATTTATTTTAGTTTAGGTTTTTATTGTAGTTCTTTTCTAGGTTTAAGTTAGGTTTAGGTTTATTTTTTTAGTTTAGTTTATTATTATTTTATTTTTTTTTAGGTTTAGGTTTTATTTTATTTTTTAGGATTAGGTTTAGGTTTAGGTTTATTTATTTTAGTTTATGTTTGGGTTTATTTTATTTTTATTTTAGGTTTAGGTTTTATTTAATTTAGGGTTTATGTTTTTTTTTTTAGTTTAGGGTTTAGGTTTTATTTTTAATTTATTTTTAGGTGTATTTTTAGGTTTAGGTTTTTATTTAGTTTTTATTTTATTTTATTTTAGGTTTATTTCGTTTTTATTTTAGGCTTAGTTTTTTATTTTATTTAGGTTTTTTATTTTTTTTGTTTAGTTTAGGTTTTATTTATTTTACTTTAGTTTAGTTTTTATTTTTTTTTAATTTTCTTTTTAGGTTTAGGTTTAGGTTTTGGTTTAGTATTTAGTTTAGGTTATTATTTTATTTTATTTTATTTATTTTATTTTGATGTATGTTTTTTATTTAGTTTATTTTTAGATTTTATTTAGTTTAGGTTTAGCTTTTTAGCTTTTTAGGGTTAAGGGTTTTGGGTTTGCGGTATAGGGTTAGTTGAGGGCCTAGAGTTTTGAGATTAGGGTTTCAGGTTTAGTGTTTTTTAGTGTTTATGGTTTAGAGTTTAGGTTTTAGGGTTTAAGAATTTGGGTTTATGGTTTTAGGGTTTAAGGTTTAGGGTTTTGAGGGTTTAGGGTTTAGGTTTAAGGTCTAGGGTTTAGGTTTTAGTTTAGAGTTTAGGGATTTTGGTTTTTTTTAGAGAGAACAAATTGATTCAACATTTTTTATTTTATTTCATCAACCAAATAACACTCCAAGTTTTCTAAGAATACATAGATATAAAATGACCACACATGAGCAAATCAACACCAGATAGTTAAAATTGTCTCTTAAAGAAGTTCCATAAGAGATAAATTTAGTTATTTAGTTTCTAGTTCTTCAGAACTCCTCTCAGTGGGATCAACATTATCCTCTTCTCTCTCTCGCCACCACCATGGTTGTAACCTCAGCTCCTCCGGCCTCCATAATACCACCACCACCACCCGGCTTGAGATCCCCACCACTGTGAAAATTTTAGCCTCAGCTTTTCCTCCACCATCTAGGAGTTGTGATGTTCTACCATCATGGTTACACATTCTTAGTTTAGGTTTATTTTATTAATTTATTTAGTTACTCTAGGTTTAGGTTTAGGGTTTGGGGTTTAGGTTAGGGTTTAGGGTTTAGAGTTTAGGGTTTAGGGTTAGATTAAGATTTAGGGTTTAGGCTTTAGGGTTTTTAGGGTTTAGGTTTTAGGGTTAGTTTAGGGTTTATGGTTTAGGGTTTTAGGGTTTAGGGCTTAGTGTTTAGGGTTTAGGGTTTATGGTTAGGGTTAGGGTTTAGGGTTTAAGGTTTAGGGGTTAGGGTTTAACGTTTAGGGTTTAGTGTTTAGGGTTTAGGGTTTAAAATTTAGGGTTTAACATTTTTTTACGTTTAGTTTAGGGTTTAGGGTTTAGGGTTTATTTTAGGGTTTAAGGTTTTTTTCTTTTAAGTTTATGTTTAGGTTAAGTTCATTTAGTTTATTCATTTTATTTTTTTTATTTATTTTATTTTATTTATTTATTTTTTTTATTTTATTTTATTTTTTTTATTTAGTTTATTTATTTTATTTTAGGGTTTAGGTTTTTCTTTTTTAGTTTTTTTTAAATTATTTAGTTTATTAATTTTATTTATTATTTATTTTAGTTTATTTTATTTTATTTTATTTAGTTTATTTTATTTTTTATTTAGTTTAGTTTATTTATTTTAGTTTGTTCTTTATTTTTTTTAGTTTATTTAGGTTTAGGTTTATGTTATGTTTATTTTTTTAGTGTAGTTTATTTTTATTTTATTTTTTTGGCTTAGGTTTTTTATTTTTTTTATTTTGGTTTAGGTTTAGGTTTTATTTTAGTTTTTTATTTTTTTAGTTTAGGTTTATTTTTAGTTTATTTTATTTTATTTAGTTTGGGTTTAAGTTTAGGTTATGTTTATTTTAAGTTTAGGTTTAGATTTTATTTATCTTAGTTTTGTTTATTTTAGTTTAGGTTTAAGTTAATTTTATTTTTTAATTTAGGATTTTTATTTTAGGTTTTGGTTTTATTTTAGGTTTATTATTTAGTTTAGGTTTTATTTATTTTTTATTTTATTTTATTTTTTTTTTATTTGTTTATTTTTATTTTAGGTTTAGGTTTTATTTTATTTAGGTGTTTTTTATTTTTTATTTAGTTTATTTGGTTTTATTTATTTTATTTTATTTTAGTTTATATTTTTTATTTATTTTATTTAGGTTTAGGTTTAGTTTAGTTATAGTTTATGTTTTTAATTTTTTAATTTTTTTTTTGGGTTTAGGTTTTTTTATTTATTTTATTTTATTATTTAGTTTAGGTTTAGGTTTAGTTTTTTAGGTTTTGGTTTGTGGTTTGATTATGGTTAGTTTAGGGTTTATGATTTAGGGTTTAGGGTTTAGTGTTTATTTTGGGTTTAGTGGTTTTAGTTTAGGGTTTAGGTTTAGGTTTAGGGTTTAGTTTTGGGTTTAGGGTTTAGGTTTAGGTTTATTTTAGGGTTTATGGTTTAGAGTTTAGGTTTGATGGTTAGGTTTAGTTTTAGGTTTAGGGTTCAGTTTTTAGTTTAGGGTTTAGGGTTTTTAGTTTTTGATTTTTTTTTAATAGAGAACAAATTCATATTCAACATTTCTTCTTTTCAATTTCATCAACCATGTAACACACTAAGTTTTCTAAGACATAAGCGATGACATAGATAAAAAATTGGCACGTATACATCAAATCAAAACCCTAGATAGAACCATCTCTATAAAGACAGTTATAAGGTAGTTGATCATTCTTTAGTTACTCGGTTCCCATCATGAACCTCTCAGCCTCTCGGTAGTGGGATCCACCATCATTTCCATCTCATTCTCATGCTCATCACCTCCATAACCACCCTTTTAGACCACCACCTCCTTCAAGAGTCCCCACTATTAACCATTTAGCCTTTTATCTAGTGGTTTGATGTTCTTGCCATCAAGGTTATTTGTAGGGTTTAGGTTTATTAGTTTTAGGGTTTAGGTTTATTTTATTAAATTATTTAATTACTTTAGGTTTAGTTTTAGGGTTTGGGGTTTATGGTTACGTTTTATGGTTTACAATTTAGGGTTTGTTTAGGGTTTATGGTTTAGAGTATTAGGGATTAAGATTTAGTGTATAGGGTTTAGGATTTATGGTTAGGGTTAGGGTTTGGGGTTTAGGGTTTAAGGTTTAGGGTTTAAGGTTTAGGGTTCACTGTTTAGGGTTTTGGTTAGGTTAGGGTTTAGGGTTTAGAGTTTTTTACGGTTTAGGGTTTAGAGTTTATGTTTAGAGTTTAGGGTTTAGGGTTTAAGGTCATAGGTTTTGGGTTGTAGGTTTATGGTTTGTTTCATGGTTTAGGGTTTTTTTTTTTAAATTAAGTAAACCGGTAGGTTTAGGTTTATTTTATTTATTATTTATTTATTTTCTTATTTTATTTTTATTTAGGTTTATTCTTATTTTTATTTAGTTTAGTCTATTTATTTTAGGTTAATTTATTTTAGTTTAGGTTTTTTAATTTAGTTTATTTTTTAGGTTTAGGTTTATGTTATTTTTTAGTTTAGTTTTATTTTTATTTTATTATTTTAGGTTTAGGTTTTTATTTTATTTTATTTTTAGGTTTAGGTTTTAGGTTTTTATTTTAGGTTCATTTTTAGGTTTTATTTTTTAGTTTAGGTTTATGCTTAATTTTAGTTTATTTTATTTTATTTAGTTTAGGTTTAAAGATTAGGCTTAGGTTTTATTTATTTTACTTTAGTTTATTTTAGTTTAGGTTTAGGTTTAATTCATTTTTATTCCAAGTTTAGGCTTTTTTTTTAATTTAGGGTTTAAATTTTATTTTTTTATTTACTTTTAGGTTTTCTTTTAAGGTTTATTTTTTAAGTATTTATTTTTATTTAGTTTTTGTTATATTTTATTTTAGGTTTATTTTATTTTTATTTTAGGTTTACTTTTTATTTTATTTAGGCCTTCTATTTTTAAGTTTAGTTTAGGATTTTAATTTTTTTTATTTTAATTTAATTCTTATTTTTTATTTTATTTTCTTTAGGTTTATGTTTAGGTTTATGATATAGTTTATGTTTTCATTTAATTTTGTTTAGGTTTCTATTTATTTTATTTTTAGGTTTTATTTAGTTTAGATTTAGGTTTTTAGCTTTTTGGGGTTTAGGGTTTATAGTTTAAGGTTTAGGGTTAGTTTAGGCTTTATGGTTTAGGGTTTAGGGTTTGGGGTTTAGGGTTTAAGGTTTAAAGTTTTTTTTTCTGGGTTAAGGTTTAGGGTTTAGGTTTTAGGTATTAGAGTTTAGGGTTTAGGGTTTTAAGGTTTAGGGTTGAGGGTCTAAGTCTTTTATAGTTTAGAATTTAGGGTTTAAGGTTTACATTTTAGGTTTAGGGTTCAGTTTTTAGTTTAGGGTTTAGGGTTTTTTATTTTTGGTTTTTTTTCATAGAGAATAAATTCAAATTCAACATTTCTTCTTTCCGATTTCATCAACCAAGTAACTCCAAGTTTTCTAAGAAACAATGACATGGATAAAAAAGTTAAATAAAAACTAGATAACTAGAAATGTATTAGATAATTCCATAAATTAGATATTTTTCTATTTCCCTAACCACTCTAGCCTCTTAAGTAGTGAGATCCACCATCATATCCCCGATCTCTTCCTCTGCCACCACCACAGTTGTAACCTATGCTCCTCAGCATCATTTCCTTACTTTACCATATATAGTTCCCCACCACCAATGCGGTAACCATCGCCTACATCATTGCCTCCACTGCCAGATCTAGAATGAGCCTAGTTGACGATGATGTTTCTATCATCAAGGTTATGCCCATTCTTAGGGTTTAGGTTTATGTTTAGTTTTATAAGGTTTAGGGTTTAGATTTATTTTTTAATTTATTTAGTTACTTTAGGTTTAAGTTTATGGTTTGGATTTTAAGGTTTAGGGTTTAGGATTAGGGTTTAGGGTTTAGGGTTTAGGGTTTAGGGTTTAAGGTTTAGGGTTTTAGGGTTTATGCTTTTAGGGTTTGGGGTTTTAGGTTTATGGTTTAGAGTTTAGGGTTTTTTAGGGGATATGGTGTAAGGTTTAGGGTTTAGGGTTTACCTTTTTTTTTTTTAAATTATGTAAACTGGTAGGTTTAAGTTTATTTAGTTTAATTTTTATTTAATTTAGTTTATTTAATTTTTTATTTTTATTTAGTTTTTTTATATTTATTTCATTTAGTTTATTTATTTTAGGTTTATTTATTTTATTTCAGGTTTTTTATTTTAGTTTATTTTTAAGTTTAATTTTATTTTTTATTTGAGTTTTTTTTATTTTATTTTAGGTTAAGGTTTTATTTTTTATTTTATGTTTTGTTTAGGTTTTAATTTATTTTTTAGGTTTTTTAGTTTTATTTTTTAGGTTTAATTTTTTTAGTTTAGATTTAGGATTATTTTTTGTTTATTTTATTTTATTTAGTTTAGGTTAAGTTTATTTTAGGTTTAGGTTATTTTTTTAGTTTATTTTGAAGGTTTAGGTATTTTTTTTAAATTAAGTAAACTGGTAGGTTTAGGTTTAGGTTATTTTTTTATTTTTTATTTAGTTTAGTTTATTTATTTTCTGTTTATTTATTCTAGTTTAGGTTTTTTATTTTACTTTATTTTTTAGGTTTATGTTTAGGTTTAGGTTTATTTTTTAGTTGAGCTTTATTTTTACTTTATTTATTTAGGTTTAAGTTTTATTTTTTATTTTTCAATTTAGGATTAAGATTTAATCTTTTTTTTTTAGTTTTAGGTTTAAGTTTTTGTTTTAAGTTTATTTTTAGGTTTTACTTTTTAGTATAGGTTTAGGTCTATTTATAGTTTATTTTATTTTATTTAGTTTAGGTACAGGTTTAGGTTTAGTTTAATTTAGGTTTAGGCTTAAGTTTTATTTATTTTAGTTTAGTTTATTTTAGTTTAAAATTTGGTTTATTTTATTTTGTTTATTTTATTTTTATTTTAGGTTTAGGTTTTTTTAGGGCTTAGATTTTATTTTTTATTTACTTTTAGGTTGATTTTTTTAGGTTTATTTAGTTTTATTTTCTTTTATTTTAGGTTTATTTTAGGATTATTTTATTTTTGTTTACATTTAGTTTTTTATTTTATAGTTTTTATTCTTAGGTTTATTTTATATTTTAATTTAGTTTAGCTTATTATTTATTTTATTTTTATTTCTTTTTATTATTTTATTTTATTTTATTTTTAGGTTTAGGTTTAGGTTTTAGTTTATGATTTTATTTTATTTTATTTTTTTTAGTTTTAGGTTTTTTTATTTACTTAATTTTAGGTTTTATTTATTTAGGTTTAGGTATTTAGGTTTTTAAGGTTTAGGGTTTAAGCTTTAGGTTTTAAGGTTTAGGGTTTTAGGGTTTAGGGTTTTAGTGTTTAGGGTTTTGGGTTAGGGTTTGGGGTGTAGTTTAGGTTTAATGTTTAGGCTTGGGTTTAGGGTTTAGTATTTTAGGGTTTAGGGTTTTGGGTTTTGTGCTAGGGTTAGGAATTAGGGTTTAGGGTTTAGAGTTTATGGTTTAAGTTTTAGGGTTTAGGGTTTAGGGTTTAGGGTTTAGAGTTTAGGGTTTAGGGTTTTAGGGATTAGGGTTTAGGGTTTGGGGTTTAGGGTTGTAGGTGTAGGGTTTATGGTTTATGGTTTTAGGGTTTAGGGTTTAGGAATTTGGGTTTTAGGGTTTAGGGTTTAGCATTTAAGATATAAGATTTAAGGTTTACAGTTTTTAGGGTTTATAGTTCAGGATTTAGGTTTTAGGTTCAGGGTTCAGGTTTTAGTTTAGGGTTTAGGGTTTTTGGTTTTTTAGAGAAATTCACATTCAAAGATTTCTTCTTTTTTATTTTTAACCAACTAAAACAAAGTTTATGACACGATGTGAGATAAAAAATGAATGATAAAGCAAATCAAAAACACTAGATAATTAGAACATCTCTATTATAAAGATATAGTTCCATAAGCATTTATTATTGGTTGTTGGTTCTTATTTCTCAGTTCCCAATAGAAGCACGGCCTCTCAGTGGAGATCCACCATATCCGATCTCTCCCTTACCACCATCTGTAACCTCCGTCACAATTCCATAGTTTTTAAAAATTTTAATTTTTATGTTTTACTTATTTTAGGTTTAGATTTTTAGGGTTTAGGGTTTAGTGTTTGGGGTTTAGGGTTTAGGTTTTAGGGTTTAGGGTTTACAGTTTGGGATTTAGGGTTTATGATTTAGGGTTGTAGGTTTTAGGGTTTAGGGTTTAGGGTTAGGGTTTAGGGTTATTTGTTTAGGCTTTAAGCTTTAGTGTTTAGGCTTTAGGGTTTTTAGGTGAGTTTTATTTTTATTTTATTTTTTAGGTTTAGGTTTTATTTTTTAATTTTAGGTTTAGAATTAGCATTTTATTTTATTTTTTAGGTCTAGGTTTTAGGTTTTTATTTTAGTTTTATTTTTAGGTTTTATTTTTTAGTTAGGTTTAGGTTTATTTTTAGTTTATTTTATTTTATTTAGTTTAGGTTTAGGTTCAAGTTTAGTTTACTTTAAGTTTAAGTTTAGGTTTTATTTATTTTAGTTTAGATTTAGGTTTATTTTATTTTATTTATACTTTATTTTATGTTTAGTTGTTTTTAATTTAGGGTTTAGATTTTATTTATTATTTATTTTAGGTTTATTTTTTTTGGTTTAGGTTTTATTTAGTTTTATTTTATTTTATTTTTTATTTTAAGTTTAGTTTTTTATTTTTTTTTTTTTTATTATTAAGTTTATTTTATTTTTTTAGTTTAGTTTAGGTTATTATTTATTTTATTTTAGTTTCTTTTATTAGTTTATTTTATTTAGTTTCTTTTTTATTTGTTTATTTTATTTTATTTTTTGGTTTAGGTTTAGGTTTTTGTTTATGTTTATATTTTTATTTTATTTTAATTCTTTTATTTATTAAGGTTTAGGTTTTAGTTTATATTTTTTTATTTAGGGTTATGCTTTTTTATTTTATTTTTAGGTTTTATTTAGTTTTTGGTTTAGGATTTTAGGTTTTTAGGGTTTAGGGTTTAGGGTTTTGAGTTTTAGAGTTTAGGGTTTTAGGGTTTAGGGTGTAGGGTTAGGCTTTTGGGTATATTATTTAAGGTTTAGTGTTTAAGCTTTATGGTTTAGGTTTTCTAGCGTTTAGGGTTTAGGGTTTTCGGATTAAGATTTTTTAGGGTTTAGAGTTTAGGGTTTAGGGTTTTAGGGTTTAGGGTTTATGGTTTTGGGTTTAAGGTTAGGGCTTTTATTATCTTTTTTATTTTTTAAATTTATGTAAACTCTTATCTTTAGGTTTATCTAGTTAATTTTCTATTTTATTTTATTTTATATTTTTATTTAGGTTTTTTTATTTTTATTTATTTAATTTATTTATTTTAGGTTTATTTATTTTAGTTTGGGTTTTTTTATAGTTTACTTTCTAGGTTTAGGTTTAGATTTTGGTGTATGTTTTAGTTTAGTTTGATTTTTTATTTACTTTTTAGGTATATGTTTTATTTTTTAATTTTAGGTATATGTTAAGGTTTTTATTTTATTTTTTTTCAATTTAGATTTTAGGTTTATTTTTATGTTTTATTTTTTAGGTTAGGTTTAGGTTTATTTTTAGTTTATTTTATTTTCTTTAGGGTTTAGGTTTAGGTTTAGGTTTTATTTATTTTAGTTTATGTTTGGGTTTATATTATTTTTACTTTAGGTTTACTTTTTTTTTTAATTTAAGGTTTAGGTTTTTTTTAAGTTTAGGGTTTAGGTTTTATTTTTTATTTATTTTTAGGTTGTATTTTTAGGTTTAGGTTTTTATTTAGTTTTTATTTTATCTTATTTTAGGTTTATTTTATTTTTTTAGGTTTAATTTTTATTTTATTTAGGTTTTTTTATTTTTTAGTTTAGTTTAGGTTTTATTTATTTTGTATTTAGTTTATTTATTATTTTTTATTTTATTTTAGGTTTAGGTTTAAGATTTAGTTCAGGTTATTATTTTATTTTATTTTTATTTAGGTTTATTTATTTATTCTATTTTTAGGCTTTATTTAGTTTAGGTTTAGGTTTTAAGGTTGAGGGTTTAGGGTATATGGTTATTTGAGGGTTTAGGGTTTAGGGTTTAGGGTTTTGGGGTTTAGGGTTTAGGGTTTAAGGTTTTTTAGGGTTTAGTGTTTAGTGTTTAGGGTTTAGGTTTAGGATTTTGGGTTTAGGGTTTTAGGGTTTAGGGTTTAGGTTTTAGGTCTAGGGTTCAAATTTTAGTTTGTGGTTTAGGGTTTTTGGTTTCTTTTTAACAGATAACAAATTTAGATTCAACATTTCTTCATTTCAATTTCATCAACCAAGTAACACTCCAAGTTTTGTAAGACATAAGCGATGGCATAGATAAAAAATGAGCACGCATAGAGCAAATCAAAAACCCTAGATTGCTAGAATCATCTCTATTGTAAAGACACCTTTCCATAAATAGTAGATCGGATCAGCCATTCTTTAGTTTCTCCAGTACCCATCAGAACCATCCCGACCTCTCGAGTAGCGTGATCGATAATCATATCCCCGATCTCTTCCTTTTCCACCACCACGGTTGTAACCCCCGTCGCTCCTCCCGTCTCCATAACCACCACTACTCCGACCACCTCCACCATAACCACCAACACCTCGAGATATCCCACCACCACTATGATAATCACCTCCTACTCCTTCTCCTCCACCACTAGATCTAGACTGAGCCTGGTTGACAGTGATGTTCCTACCATCAAGGTTCTGGCAATTCTTAGGGTTTATGTTTATTAGGTTTTAGGGTTTAGGTTTACTTTTCCAAGTTCTTTAGTTAATTTAGGTTTAGGTTTAGGGTTAGGGTTTAGGGTTTAGGGTTTAGGCTTTAGGGTTTTTATTGTTTAAAGTTTAGGGTTAGTTTAGGGTTTATGGTTTAGGGCTTAGTGTATAGGGTTTAGGGTTTACTATTAGGGTTAGCATTTATGGTTTAAGGTTTAGGGTTTAGGGATTGAGGTTTGTGGTTTAGTGTTTAGGATTTAGGGTTTAAGGTTTAGGGTTTACGATTTTTTTTTATTTAGGGTTTAGGGTTTAGGGTTTAGGTTTAAGGTTATAGGTTTAGGGTTGTAGGTTTAGGGTTTTGGGTTTAGTGTTTCTTTTAGGGTTTATGTTTTTTTTTTAAATTAAGTAAATCGGTAGGTTAAGCTTTATTTATTTTATTCAGTTTATTTTCTTTCTTATTTTCGTTTATTTTAGTATTGGTTTTTACTTAAGTTTGTTTTATTTTATTTAGTTTAGTTTATTTATTTTAATTTAGGTTATTTATTTTAGTTTATTTTATAGGTTTAGGTTTAGGATTATGTTTATTTTATAGTTAAGTTTTAATTTTATTTTATTTTTTAGGTTTAGGTTTTTATTTTATTTTTGTAGGATTAGGTTTTAGGTTTTTATTTTAGGTTTTATTTTTTAGTTTAGCTTTAGTTTATGTTTAGTTTATTTTATTTTATTTAGTTTGGGTTTAGGTTTAGGTTTAGTTTATTTTTTAGGTTTAGGTTTTATTTATTTTATTTTAGTTTATTTTTTTAGGTTTAGGTTTATTTTATTTTAGGTTTAGGTTTTATTTAGTTTAGGTTTAGGTTTTATTTTTAGGTTTATTATTTAAGTTTAGGTTTTTATTTAATTTTATTTTAGGTTTAGCTTTTATTTTATTTAGGTTTTTTATTTTTTACGTTACTTAAGGTTTTTATTTATTTTATTTTAGTTAATTTTTTTCTTTTTATTTTATTTTTATTTTAGGTTTAGGTTTAGGATATTGTTTATGTATTTATTTTACTTTATTTTTTATTTTTTATATTTGTTTAGGTTTTTTTATTTATTTTATTTTTAGATATTATTTAGTTTAGGGTTAGTTTAATGTTTTAGGTTTAAGGTTTAGGTTTTGGGGTTTAGGGTTTAGGGTTTAGGGTTTTTTTTAGGGTTTAAGGTTTATGGTTTAGGGTTTAGGGTTTACAGTTTAGGTGTTAGGATTTAGGATTTAGGATTTAGGTTTTAGGGTTTAGGGTTTAGGGTTTAGGGTTTTAAGGTTTAGGGTTTTAGGTTTAGGGTTTTTAGGGTTTATGGTTGAGGGTTAAGAGTTTATGTTTTTGGTTTAGGGTTCAATTTTTATTTTAGGGTTTAGGGTTTTTGGTTTATGGTTTTCTTTAACAGAGAATAAGTTTAGATTCGACATTTCTTCTTTTTGATTTCATCAACCAAATAACACACCAAGTTTTCTATGATATAGATAAAAAATGGGCACGCATACAACAAATCAAAATCCCAAGATAGCTAGAACCATCTCTACTGTAACTACACAGTTCCATAAGCAGCAGATTGGATAGACCGTTCTTCTATTTTTATAGTTCCTATTAGAACCATCCGACCTCTCGAGTAGTGGGATCCACCATCATATCCATGATCTCTCCCTCGGCCACCACGGTAACCTCTCTCCCTCTCACCTCCATAACCACCCTTTGCACCACCACCACCTCCATATCCACCGGCACCTCCAGATCCCCACTATTGCGATGGCACCTCACTTTACCTCCAGTCAGATCTAGGCGAGCACGGTTGATGGTGATGTTTTAGGTTTTGCCCATTTGTAGGGTTTAGGTTTATTTTATTAATTTATGTAGTTACTTTAGGTTTAGGTTTAAGATTTGGGGTTTAGAGTTAGGGTTTAGTGTTTAGGGTTTAGGGTTTAGGGTAATTTAGGTTTAGGGTTTAGGGTATTAGGATTAGGATTTTGGGTATAGGGTTTAGGATTTATGGTTAGGGTTAGGGTTTAGGGTTTTAGGTTTAAGGTTTAAGGTTTATTGATTAGGTTTAGGGTTAGTTTAGGGTTTAGGGTTTAGAGTCTTTTACGATTTATGGTTTAGAGTTTAGGATTTAGGGTTTAATGTTGTAGGTTTAGGGTTTGTTTTATGGTTTAGTATTTTCTTAAAAATAAGTAAACCGGTAGGTTTTGGTTTATTTAGTTTAGTTAGTTTATTTTTTATTTATTTTAATTTAATTTATTTATTTTATTTAGGTTTGCTTCTTATTTTAATTTAATTTAGTTTATTTATTTTAGGTTTATTTATTTTAGATTAGGTTTTTTATTTTAGTTTATTTTTTAGGTTTAGGTTTATGTTAATTTTTTAGTTTAATTTTATTTTTATTTTATTTTTTAGGTTTAGGTTTTCATTTTGCATTATTCTTAGGTTTAGGTTTTAGGTTTTAATTTTAGGTTTATTTTTAGGTTTTTTTTTTAGTTTAGGTTTAGGTTTATTTTTTGTTTATTTTTTTATTTAGTTTAGGTTTAGGTTTAGGTTTAGGTTTAGTTTATTTAAGGTTTAGGCATAAGTTTTATTTATTTTAGTTTAGTTTATTTTAGTTTAAGTTTAGGTTTATTTTATTTTTATTTTAGGTTTAGGTTTTTTTTTTCAATTTAGGGTTTAAGTTTTATTTTTTATTTATTTTTAGGTTTTATTTTTATGTTTATTTTTTTGGTTTTGGTTTTTATTTAGTTTTTATTTTATTTTAGGTTTATTTTATTTTTATTTTAGGTTTACTTTTATTTTATTTAGGTTTTTTTTTTTTTAGTTTATTTTAGGTTTTATTTATTTTATTTTAGTTTAATTCTTATTTTCTATTTTATTTTCTTTTTTTAGGTTTCATGTTTAGGTTTAGGTTATAGTTTATGTTTTTATTTTTTTTTTGTTTAGGTTTTTTTATTTATTTTATTTTTAGGTATATTTAGTTTAGGTTTAGGGTTGGTTTAGGGTTTATGGTTTAGGGTTTAGGATTTGGGGTTTAGGGTTTATAGTTTTTATTTTTTGGGTTTAGAGTTTAGGGTTTAGGGTTTAAGGTTTAGGAGTTAAGGTTTAGGGTTTAAGGTTTATGGTTTAGGGTTTTAAGGTTTAGGATTTAGGGCTTAGGGTTCTTATAGTTTAGGATTTAGGGTTTAGGGATTTGGTTTTAGATTTAGGGTTCAGTTTTTAGTTTAGGGTTTAGGGTTTTTTGGTTTTTGGCTTTTTTTCATAGAGAATAAATCCATATTCAACATTTCTTCTTTTCGATTTCATCAACAAAGTAACACGCCAAGTTTTCTATGACACAAATGATGACATAAATAAAAATTGAGCATACATAGAGCAAATAAAAAACCCTAGATAACTAAAACCATCTTTACTATAAAGACACAATTCCATAAGCAGCAGATCAAATCAGCCATTCTTTAGTTTCTCAAGCTCCCATCAGAACCACCCCGGCCTCTCGAGTAGCGGGATCCATCATCATATCCCTGTCTTTCCCTCCGCCACCACCATGGCTGTAAACTATGTCTCTCCTCCTGGCTCCATAGCCACCACGACTTTGACCAACACTTCCATATCCACTAGCACCTCCAAATCCCCCACCACCACTGCGACCACCGCCGCCTCTGCCTTCACCTCCACAGCCAGATCTATATTGTGCCTGGTTGACATTGATGTTCCTATCTTCACGGTTCTGTCCATTCTTAAGGTCTATGTTTAGGTTTAGTTTTATTATGTTTTAATGTTTAGATTTATTATTTTAATTTATTTAGTTACTTTATGTTTAAGTGTACTGTTTGGTGTTTAGGGTTTAGGGTTTAGGGTTTAGGGTTTAGGGTTTAGGGTTTAGGGTTTAGAGTTTAGGGTTTAGAGTTTAGGGTTTAGGGTTTAGGGTTTAGGGTTTATGGATTTAGGGTTTATGCTGTTAGGGTTTAGGGTTTAAAGTTTATGATTTTTTAGGGCTTAGGATTAAGGGTTGTAGGTTTATGGTTTAGGGTTTAGGGTTTAGGGTTTATGATATTTTTTTCAATTAAGTAAACTCGTAGGTTTAGGTTTATTTAGTTTATTTAGTTTATTTTTCATTAATTTCAGTTTATTTTATTTTTTATCTTTATTTAGGTTTATTTTTTTTTATTTCATTTTTTTTGGTTTATTTTTTTAAGGGTTTTTATTTTAGTTTATTTTTTAAGTTTAGGTTTATATTTTAGTTGAATTTTATTTTATTTTATTTTTTAGGTTTAGGTTTTATTTTTTAGTTTTAGGATTTGGTTTAGGTTTTTAGTTTTATTTTTTTAGGTTTTGGTTTTAGGTTTTTGTTTTGGGTTTATTTTTAGGTTTTACTATTTTAGTTTAGGTTTAGGTTTATTTTTAGTTTACTTTATTTTAATAAGTTTAAGTTTAGGTTTAGGTTAAGTTTCTTTTAGGTTTAGGTTTTTTTTTTTAGTTTTTTTAAGGTTTATGGATTTCTTTTTAAATTAAGTAAACTTGTTGGTTTAGGTTTATCTAGTTTATTTTTTATTTATTTTAGTTTATTTTATTTTTAATTTTTAGTTATATTTATTTTTTAATTTTATTGAGTTTAACTTATTTATTTAAGGTTTATTTATTTTGGTTTACATTTTTCATTTTAGTTTATGTTTTAGGTTTAGGTTTTATTTTTTATTTTTAGATTTAAGTTTAAGTTTTTATCTTATTATTTTAGGTTTTGGTTTTATGTTTTTTATTTTAAGTTTATTTTTAGGTTTTAGTTAAGGTTTTTATTTTTAGTTTATTTTATTTTATTTAGTTTAGGTTTAGGTTTAGGCCTAGGTTTTACTTATTTTAGTTTTGTTTATTTTAGTTTAGATTTTGGTTTTTTTTATTTTATTTTTATTTTAGGTTTAGGTTTTTTTGGTTTAAGGTTTAGGTTTTATTTTTTATTTACTTTTAGGTTTAATTTTAAGGTTTAGGTTTTTGTTTAGTTTTTATTTTATTTTATTTTAGATTTATTTTAGGTTTATTTTATTTTTATTTTATGTTTAGTTTTTATTTTATTTTATTTTTATTTTTTGGTTTATTTTATTTTTTAGTTTAATTTAAGTTATTACTAAATTTTATTTTAGTTTCTTTTTATTAATTTATTTTATTTTATTTTTAAGTTTAGGTTTAGGTTTTAGTTTATGTTTTAATTTTATTTAGGTTTATGTTTTTTTATTTATTTTATTTTTAGGTTTTATTTAGTTTAGGTTTAGGTATTTAGGTTTTTAAGGTTTAGGGTTTAAGGTTTAGGTTTTAGGGTTTAGGGTTTTAGGGTTTAGGGTTTTAATGTTTAGGGTTTAGGGTTAGGGTTTAGGGTTTAGGGTTTAGGGTTTATGGTTTAGGCTTTAGGGTTTAGGTTTTTAAGCGTTTAGGGTTATTTTATGGTTTAGGGTATAGTGTTTTAGTGTTTATGGTTTTGGGTTTTGGGTTTTAGGCTAGGGTTAGGCTTTAGAGTTTAGGGTTTAGAGTTTAGGTTTAAGATTTTGGGGTTTAGTGTTTAGGATTTAGGGTTTTAGGGTTTAGGGTTCTAGGTTTATGGTTTTAGGGTTTATTTAGGGTTTAGGGTTTTTGGGTTTAGGGTTTAGCATTTAGGGTTTAAGGTTTAGGGTTTTCAAGGTTTATGATTTGGTGTATAAGTTTTAGGTTTCGGGTTCATGTTTTAGTTTAGGGTTTAGGGTTTTTGGTTTTTTTTAACTGAGAAAAAATTCAGATTCAACAACCAACATAAAGTCCAAAACACCAAAACATGGCACAAGAATAAGGCTAGACCACAAAAAAACCTCAAGCAACCCCAACAAGTCCTAAAATATGATAAAACCACAAGAGCTCATATCCTCCACCAATAAAATAGTAAAACCACATCAAATATGGCTGAGGTGAAGTCGAGGCGGAAAACTAAATTGAGAAGCAAAAATAAAGGAAAATAGATGCACCCAAGGGAGGATAACCATAGACAACCAAAATAACCCAACCTAAAGCACCTAAATCAACCATCAAACATTAACATCCACCCACCAACCAACCAGTATTTAACCATTTCACTCGACTAATCTAACTAGCACACAAAATGTAAAGCCAAAAGAGGGAAAAGAACAACAACAAAAAAATACAAGATCTCAAAATAACCAAGTAACGAAATTGGTGGTAGTGACTAGAAAGAAGGGGACCACCAACACAAGCAACAAAACTATAAATGAACAAGGGCCAGGAAATTAGAACCCCTTCCAAATCCCAAAGGCGGACATTCACTACAAAAGAAAATGGGAGACAACCACCATAGACAACTATCTCTAATTCACAAGGAGACAACCAAGGTGAGACCCAAGACAAACCGAAAGGAGAATAGACCACCAAAACCCAAAAGCTGAGATAGGAAGAGGCCAATATTACCATGAAAAATAACCACCCAAAATAGAAGATGAAAGAAATAATTATTAGCGACAACCTAGAATCAACCATAGCATCCACAAATCCAATTCAAAAGGCTACAAAAAAAAAAGGCAAACCCAACATTCATTGGTAAAATGGGTAGGCCAAAATCTAGCACATCCACAACCCAACAAGAAACACAAAGCATGAGCCACAAAAATAAAATCACCAAGCTCAGAGGATAGAGAAACCCTTTAAAAATAGCACCACTACGACCCAAGAAAAGGTCAGGCAAGTATTGAATGTGGTAAAGAGAATGGGGGTTTAAGTATAGAAATAAACTCAATAAAAACCACTTCCTAGTGAGGGGAGCACAAAAAAATAACAAAAAAATAGACTGAATAAAACCATCATAGGAAAAGATCAACAAAAGAGCAAAATGTTAAAATTTGAGGTAAGGCAATCTAGTGTTATCCAGATTGACTAGACCATGCAGATGCTTTGGTAATCTATGGTTATCAAATAAAGTGAGTTAATTTAATTCCCCTCCCAAATTAGCGGAAATTAACACAAGCATTACCTACAAGAAGAAAGAAATTTTGTAGCAAACTTAAGAAAGATGCTTTTCATTGTGATTAAGAAGATAAAATAAGTCAACATTTCCCATTTTATTATTATTGCGCATATCAATTAAAAGAAGACCATCAACTTCAATCCAAATATTAAAGAGGGCTTTGCTTAAAAAAATATCAATATCTTTGTTAACAATCATGAGTTTAGCATAAATAACAAAATAAGCTTTGAGGGGGTAGGCAAAAGCAAAAATGACAGCACCTTTAGAATCCCTAAGAATTCCACCACATCCATATTTGTTTGGGAAAACATAACCATCAGTATTGCTCTTAATAGAATTTTGTTTAGGCTTAATCCAATGTATAATTCTAATACTCTTGTAGGAAAGATCATCATGCAAAGTGATACCCATTTTATTAGCCACAAATTTTAAACATCTAAAGTGAAAATTGCAAATTAAATTTGCATTTAACAAAGCATGAATTTTTTTTTGTAGTTATAGCAAGGATCCTTTTATGGTTCGTAGGGATGCCATGCTATTTTGCATCATTTTTATCCATCCAAATGTACTAAATAAGGGTAATAAAAATTAAAACTTTGATATGACATTTCACAGTTTTATGGAAACAAACTTCAAGAAGTTGATATAACAACAAAGAGTATTGAAAATATTAGTGTTAAATAAATCATCATACCATATCCAAAGTTTGGAAGCAATAGCACCATTGACAAAAACATGATTTCCATTTTCAATATGAAAGCAACAATAGCACTTAGAAGGTAAGTAAAACCCTTTAAGCCTGAGCAAGGAATCAACAGGGATGAAGTTATTCAATATCCTCCAAGCTAAAACTGAATAAGAAATATGACTAATATTGTTCCTAAGTTTAATGAAAACATTAGAGGTGTTCTATTTATTTCTAATAAAATTCCAAACCTCTTTTAGAATGAAATCACCATTGTAAGGGAGCTTGAAATGGATTTGATCCGATTTATTAGAAAAGATAGCGATGTTACAAAACTTGTCAAAAATAGAAATAGGATTGTAGTTCTCATGTTTATTTTCATTTCAATTATTATTAAGTCAAGTTGTATGTTTAGTGTTGTAGGTTTAGGGTTAGTTTTAGGGTTTAGGGTTTATGATTTAGGATTTAGGATTTAAGGTTGTTTTTTAAAGAAAAAATTAAGTAAATGGGTAGGTTTAGCTTTATTTAGTATATTTAGTTTATTTTTACTTTATTTAAGGTTTAGGGTTTAGGATTTAGGGTTTAGGGTTTAGGTTTTAGAGTTTAGGGTTTAAGGATTATGGTTTAGGGTTTAGGGTTTAGGTTTAGGGTTGGTTTAGGGTTAATTTAGATTCAACATTTCTTCTTTTCAATTTCATCATCCAAGTAACACACCAAGTTTTCTAAGACACAAGAAAAAAAATAGATAAACAATGAGCACACATAAAAAAAATAAAAAACCCTAGGTAACTATAACCATCTCTACTATAAAGACACAATTCCATAAGTAGTAGATCAGATCAATCATTCTTCAATTTCTCCGGTTACATGAACCACCCGACTCGTGCGGGATCCACCATATCGGATCTCCTTTCTCCACCACCATGGTTGTAAACTCCATCGTTCTTCCCGCCTCCATAACCACCATTACTCCGACCACCACCTCCATATCCACCATCACCTCTAGATCCCCCACCACCACTGCGATAATAAGCCTCGCCTTGCCTCCATCGGATCTAGACTTACTAGTTGGCCGGTGATGTTCCTGCCATCAAGGTTTTGCCCATTCTTAGGGTTTAAGTTTTGTTTAGGGAAAATTAGAATTTTATTACCATAAAAATAAAGGTTGTAATATCCTTAAATGGGTAAAGCTCTAATTTCTACTACTCATAGAGCACCTAGAAACCAAAAGTACTAAACCCCCATCTAAGTATAATGGAAAAATAAAATAAAAGAGAAAAATCAATAGCATAAAAGCAAATGATAAAAGACATAAATAGGACTAACAAAACTTAAGAGAATAGTAAAAGAACTAGTCGTGACTCTTGATCCCTTTTATGAAGGTAAGATAAGCAAGATCCACATCAATAGTACTTGAGTTTAATGGTAAAGATCATTCCATCTATGAGGTTCCAACCAAAGAAATCGACAAAAAACAAAGGCAATGGTCATAGCGCAAGGGAAAATGATAAAGTAAATAATTTAGAAATAGAATGCTTGGGCTCAGTTAACATCATATCAAGGGGCAACAATACAAATGAGCATCCAAACTTTATGAAAAGGGTTTCAATTATGTGCATCCTACCAACTAGAGAGAAGATCTGGGGAAAGAGAAAGGCCATCATAGCGAGCATACTTGATATAATCAACCATCCAAGGAAAGATAGTCCATAGTGATCCAGTTCTTGCACCAAAAAATAGAGAAAAATAAGCGACCTGAACCACTAACCAAAACCACAATGACCAAACACATAAAACGATCTAGAATTCTAGGGGTTAGGGGCCGAGAACAACCCACAACTATCTCTAGAGCACTAGCAATCCAAATCCAAGGGCAAAACCTCCACCCAAATAGCAAAATAGTAGAAGATAAGCAGCATGAGAGAGAGGAAAGCCATAGCATAGAGAGAACACGAGGGCATCTAAAAATTTCCATTAAAACCACCACCAAGGAAGCCAATAGGAAAGCAAATCCACCATCACCAACCAAAAGGCAAATATCAAGAAACAAGGTGAGTCAACTGAACCAAATGGAATCAATACCAATAGCCAACATAAATCCCAAAACACCAAGCCATAGCACAAGCATCCAAGGCAAGACAATAGCCACAAAACCCTCAAGTTTGTGAACCCCCAGCAATAAGTCCTCAAATAGGACCAAAAAAACAATAAGAGCTCATATCCTCCACCAACAAAATAGTTAATAAAACCACCGATTCTAGCAACCAACAGGATGAGCAGCAAAAGAAGTCAAAGAAATAGAGAAACTAACACCCAAATGAAGAAGTAAAAATAAAGGAAAAATAGCTACATCCAAGAGATATAACCAAGGGTAGACTAGAAAACCAAAAGCACCAAAACCAACCATCAAACACAACCAACACATCTACCCAGCCAGCCAACCCAACTAGACAAAATAGCCAACTAGCCCAATTAGCTAACAAAACCAACTATAAGACAATGCCAATACAAAGCCCATAAAGAGGGAAATGAACAACAGCAGATAAAGCCACAACCCACCTATAGATCTCCAAAATAACCAAGAAACAAAAATGGTAGTCACCCAGCCAAACTAGAAAAGGCCAAGGAGGACCACCCAACCACAACCAACAAAATTGTAGGGAAAGGAACATGGCCAGAGGCACATAAAACCCCTTCCAAATCCTAGAGAGGAGACAAACACTACGAAGGAGAAAATAGGGAGACAACAACCACAGAACAACTAACTCCAATTCATAAGGTAGATGGAACCAACTAGCATAAACCTTCAAGTCAAACCAGGAAAATAGAATAGAAACCACCAAAAAATCCAAAACATAGCCAAGCCAGAATAGTCCAATAGGAGCCCTGAAAAAATAACTACCCAAAATAACTAGGCAGATGAAAGAAACAAATAGCAGCAACCAACAAAACCCACCATAGCATCCGCAAATCCAATTTGAAAAAGGCCACAGCCAGCCAAAATGAGAGGCAAGCCCAACATTCATTGGTAAAAGGGGTAGTCCCAAATCGGCAAACCACAACCCAACAGTGACACAAAGCAGCCATAGAAAGAAAACCACCGGTCTCAAAGGATAGGAAACCAATTAAAAACATCACCAATATGACCCAAAAAAGTCAGCAAGTATAGTATGGGGTAAAGAGGAAGGGGGTTTAAGTATATAAATAAACTCAACAAACACCACTTCCTAGTGATGGGAGCACCAAAAAATAACAAAAAATAGACTGAATAAAACCACCATAGCAAAGATCAACAAAGAGGCAAGGTTAAAATCGAGGGTAGTCGGTGTTATCCAAATTGACCGGCCATCGATGCTTTGGTAAGCCATGGTTATCAAATAATGTGAGCTCATTTAATTCCCCTCCCAAATTAGCCAAGAAATCAACACAATCATTACCTTCATAAAGATTGTGAGAAATTTTATAGCAAACTTGAGAAAGAAGCATTTTAGTGTGATTAAGAAAATAAAGTAAGTCAGTTTTTCCATTTTATTATTGTTGAGCATATCAAGTAAAAGAAGAGCATCAACTTCATTCCAAATATTAAAGAGGCCTTTGCCTATACAAATATCAATAGCTTTGTTAACATCCATGAGTTCAGCATAAATAATGAAGCAAGCTTTCAGGCGGTAGGAAAATGCACAAATGATAAGGCCTTTAGATTCCCTAAGAATTCCACCACAGCCATATTTGTTTGAGGAAACATAACCATCAGTGTTGATATTAATAGAATTTTGTTTAGGCTTAATCCAATGTATAATCCTAATACTCTTATAGGAAGGATCATCATGCAAAAAAAAGTGTAGCCACAAATTTGTAAGCTCTAAAGTAAAAATTGTTAATTAAATTTGCATGAAACAAAGCACGAATTTTTTCTTTAGTTCTAGCAAGGATCCATTTATGGTTCATAGGGATGCCACAATATGTAGCATCATTTCTATCCATCCAAATGAACCAAATAAGGGTAATAGAAATTAAAACTTTGATATGACCTTTCATAATTTTATGGAAATAAACTTCAAGAAGTTGATATAATGAAAGAGAGCCATGAAAATAGTTAGTGTTAAATAAATCATCATACCATATCCAAAGTTTGGAAGCAATAGCACCATTGACAAAAACATGATTAACATTTTCAATATGAAAGCAACAATAGCACCTAGAAAGTAACTAAAACCCTTTAAGCTAGAGCAAGGAATCAACCCAGATGAAGTTATTCAAAGTCCTCCAACTTAAAACTGAAAAATAAATAGGAATGATATTGTTCCAAAGTTTAATGAAAACATTAAAAGGTGTTTTATTTATTTCTAATATAATCACAAACCTCTTTAAGAACAAAATCACCATTGTAAGATAGCTTGAAAAGGGTTCGATCCATTTTATTAGAAAAGATAGCGATGTTGCAAAACTTGTCAAAAATAGAAATAGGAATGTAGTTGTCAAGTTTATTTTCATTCCAATTATTTTTAAGTCAATTTTAGGTTTAGTGTTGTAGGTTTAGGGTTTAGGGTTTAGTGTTAGTTTTATAGTTTAGTTTAGGGTTTAGGGTTTAGGATTTAGTGTTTAGGGTTTAGGTTTTAGGGTTTAGGGTTTAGGGTTTAACATTTAGGGTTTAGGGTTTAGGGTTTAGGGTTTAGGTTTAGGGTTCAGGTTTTAATTTTGGATTTTTGGTTTTTGCCTTTTTTAAATAGATAACAAATTCATATTCAACATTTCTTCTTTTCAATTTCATCAACCAAGTAACACACCAAGTTTTCTAAAACAAAGCTACAACATAGAAATGAGCAAGCATAGAGCAAGTCAAAAATGCTAGATAACTACAAACGTCACTACTATAAAGAGATAGTTCCATAAGCAAATCGAATCAGTTATTCTTTAATTTTTCCAGTTCCCATCAAAACCACCCTGACCTCTCGGTGGGATCATCATATCCCGATCTCTGCCACCACCACATGTAACCTCATTCCTCCCACTTCCATAACCACCATTGCTTCGACCATCACCTCCATATCCACCAGAACCTACAGATCCCCCACCACCACTACGAGAACCACCAACTCCACCTTCACTATCAAATCTGGGCACGGTTGTGGTGATGTTCTTACCATCAGGTTTTCTTTCTTAGGGTTTAAGTTTAGGTCTAGGTTTATTAGGTTTTAGGGTTTAGGTTTGTTTTTTAATTTATTTAATTAGTTTAAGTTTAGGTTTAGGGTTTGGGGTTTAGCGTTTAGGGTTTACGATTTAGGGTTTAGGATTTAGGGTTTAGGGTTTTAGGGTTTAAGGTTTTTTAGGGTTTAGGGTTTATGTATTAGGGTTTAGGGTTTTGCATTATAGGTTTAGGGTTTACAGTTTTCTTAAAAAAAAAAATTCAGTAAACCGGTAGGTTTAGGTTTAATTAGTTTATTTAGTCTATTTTTTATTTATTTTAGTTTATTTTATTTATTTTATTTTTATTTAGGTTTATTTTTAATTTTTTTTTAGTTTAGTTTATTTATTTTAGGATTATTTATTTTTAGTTTAGGGTTTTTATTTTAGTTTATTTTTTTATGTTAGGTTTAGGTTTAGGTTTATTTTTTAGTTGAGTTTTATTTTTATTTTATTGTTTAGGTTCATGTTTTATTTTTTATTTTTATGTTTAAATTTACATTTTTATTTTATTTTTTTATGTTTAAGTTTTAGGTTTTTATTTTTGGTTTATTTTTAGATTTTGTTTATTTTTAGTTTATGTTTAGGTTTATTTTTAGTTTATTTTCTTTTATTTAGTTTATGTTTAGGTTTAGATTTAGTTTATTTTAGGTTTAGGTTTAGGTTTTATTTATTTTAGTTTAGGTTTAGGTTTATTCTATTTTTTTATTTTATTTTTATTTTAAGTTTAAGTTTTTTTTAATTTAGGGTTTAGGTTTTATTTTTTATTTATATTAAGGTTTATTTTTTAGGTTTTGGTTTTTATTTAGTTTTTATTTTACTTTATTTTTGATTTATTTTATTTTAATTTTACATTTAGTTTTTAATTTACTTAGTTATTTTATTCTTAAGTTTATTTTATTTTATTAGCTTTGTTAGGTATTTATTTATTTTATTTTAGTTTATTTTTACTTTTTTATTTTGTTTTATTTTTAAGTTAAGGTTTATGTTTTAGTTTAGGTTTTTATTTTGTTTTATTTTATTATTTTATTTAGGTTTAGTTTTCTTTTATTTATTTTTTTAAGTTTTATTTAGTTTAGGTTTAGGTTTTTAGGGTTTAGTGTTAAGGGTTTAGGGTTTAGGGTTTAAGGTTTAGTTTAGGGTTTAGGGTTTAGGTTAGGGTTTAGGGTTTAGGGTTTAGGATTTAGGGTATAGTGTTTAGGCTTTAGGGTTTAGGGTTTCTTAGGGTTTAGGGTTAGTTTAGGGTTTAGGGTTTAGGGTTTAAGGTTTAGGGTTTAGGGTTTAGGGATTTTAGGGTTTATTGTTAGGTTAGAGTTTAGGGTTTAGAAGTTTTAGTTTAAATTTAAGTTTAGGGAGTTTAGGTTTAGACAGGGTTTAAGTTTATTAATTAGGTTAAGGTTAATTAGGGTAGGGTTAGGTTTAGGTTTGGGTTAGGTCGGGTTTTATAGGGTTTAAGTTTAGGGTTTAAGTTTTAGGGTTTAGGGTTTAGGGTTAGTTTAGGTTTAGGGTTTTATGGTTGAGTTTTAAGTTATGGTTTAGGGTTTAGGGTTTAAGGTTTAGGTTTAGGGTTTGGGGTTTAGGTTTAGGTTTGGTTTTAGTTTTGTGTTTTGTTTAGGTTTAAGTTTAGTTTAGGGTTTTGGTTTTAATAAAATTAAGTTTCAACATTTCTTCTTTTTGATTTCATCAACCAAGTAACACACCAAGTTTTCTATGACACAAGTGATGACATAGATAAAAATGAGCATGCATAGAGCAAATCAAAAACTCTAGGTAATTAGAACCATCTCTATTATAAAGATGCAGTTCCATAAGCTATAGATCAGATCAACCATTATTTAGTTTCTCTACTTCCCATCAGGACCACTCTGACCTCTCAAGTAGCAGGATCCACCAACATATCCCCGATCTCTTCCTCTGCCTTCACCTTTTGAAGATCAGGGAATGGTTGGGGTGATGATCTTGCAAGTTTTTTATTCTTAAGGGTTAGGTTTAGGTTAAGGTTTATTAGGATTTAGGGTTTAGGTTTAAGGTTTAGGGTATTGGCTTTTTTAGGGTGTAGGGTTTAAGGTTGAGGGTTTAGGGTTGTAGGTTTAGGGTTTTAGGATTTAGGATTTAGGGTTTAACATTTTTTTTAAATTAATTAAACTAGTAGGTTTAGGTTTATTTTATTTATTTGAGTTTTTTATTTTTATTTAAGTTTATTTTTTATATTTATTTAGTTTAGTTTATTTCTTTTAAGTTTATTAATTTTAGTTTAGGTTTTTTATTTTAGTTTATTTTTTAAGTTTAAGTATTTTTTTGTTGAGTTTTATTTTTATTTTTTAGATTTAAGTTTTATTTTTTTATGTTTAAGTTTATGTTTTTATTTTATTTTTCTAGGTTTAGGTTTTAGGTTTTTATTTTAGGTTTATTTTTAGGTTATATTTTTTAGTTTAGGTTTAGGATTATTTTTAGTTTATTTTATTTTATTTAGTTTAGGTTTAGTATTAGGTTTATTTTATTTTATGTTTATGTTTAGGTTTTATTTATTTTATTTTAGTTTATTTTAGTTTACGTTTATGCTTATTTTATTTTGTTTATTTTATTTTTATTTTCAATTTAGGTTTTCTTTAGTTAAGGGTTTAGGTTTTATTTTTTGTTTATTTCTAGGTTTTATTTTTAGGTTTATTTTTCAAGTTTAGGTTTTTTTTAGTTTTTATTTTATTTTATTTTAGGTTTACTTATTCTTATTTTACATTTAGTTTTTTTTATTTAGGTTTTTTATTCTTAGGTTTATTTTAGTTTTTAGTTTAGTTTAGGTATTTATTTATTTCATTTTAGCTTTTTTTTTTTTTAGGTTCAGGTTTAGGTTTTAGTTTAGGTTTTTATTTTATTTTATTTTATTCAGGTTTAAGTTTTTTTATTTATTTAATTTTTATGTTTTATTTAGTTTAGGCTTAGGTTTTTAGGGTTTATGGTTTATGGTTTAGGGTTTAGGGTTTACGGTTTAGGGTTTTAGTGTTTAGAGTTTTAGGGTTTAGGGTTTAGGGTTAGGGTTTAGGGTTTAGGGTTTAAGGTTAGGTTTAATATTTTAGGTTTAAGTTTAGGGTTTAAGTTTAAATTTAGTGTTTAAGGTTTAGGGTTATTAGGTTAGGGTTTATTTAAGTTATTTAGGTTTTAGGTTTAGGGTTTAGGGTTTACCATTTTAGGTTTAGGGTTAGGGTTAGGGTTAGGGTTTAGGGTTTAAGGTTTAGGTTTTAGGGTTTTTTATAGTTTAGGGTTTAAGGTTTAGGGTTGTATGTTTAGGGTTATTTGTTTAGGATTTAGGGTTTAGGTTCAGCTTTAATGTTTAGGGTTTAGGATTTAGGGTTTAGGGTTTAGGGTTTAGGGTTTTTTTTTTAAAAAAAATTAAGCTAAATTAGTAGGTTTCTACTTATTTAGTTTATTTAGTTTATTTTTTATTTATTTTAATTTATCTAATTTCTTATTTTTATTTATGTTTATTTTTTATTTTGATTTAGTATAGTTTAGTTTTAGGTTTTTTTTATTTTGTTTATTTTATTTTTATTTTAGGTTTCAGTTTTTGTTTTGTTTAGGGTTTAGGTTTCATTTTTTATTTATTTTTAGGTTTATTTTTTAGGTTTTAGATTTTATTTAGTTTTTATCTTATTTTATTTTAGTTTTATTAACTTTTATTTTATGTTTAGTTTTTATTTTATTTAGGTTTTTTATTATTAGGTTTATTTTATTTTTTAGTTTATTTTAGGTTTTTATTTATTTTATTTTAGCTTAGTTTTATTTTTTATCCTATTTTATTTTTAGGTTTATGTTTAGGTTTTAGTTTAGGGTTTTATTTTATTTTATTTTTAATTTTATTATTATTTAGGTTTATTTATTTATTATAATTTTAGGTTTTATTTAGTTTAGGTTTAGGTTTTCAAGTTTTTATGGTTTAGGGTTTAGGTTTAGGTTTTTAGGTTTTTTGGTTTTTAGGACTTAGGGTTTAGGGTTTAGGGTTTTTGAGTTTAGGGTTTTAAGGTTTAGGTTTTAGGGTTAAGGTTTAAGGTTTATTATTTAGGGTTTATTGTTTAGGATTTTGTGTTTAGGGCTTTTAGTATTTTAGTTTAGGATTGGAGTTAGTGTTAGTTTTGGGGTTAGGTTTAGGGTTTAGTGTTTAGGGTTTAGTTTAGGGTTTAGGTTTAGGGTTTAGGTTTAGGTTTAGGGTTTAGGGTTTATTTTAGGTTTTTTAATAGAACAAATTTAGATTAACATTTCTTCTTTTGATTTCATGAACCAAGTAAAACACCTAGTTTTAAGATGTGATGACATAGATAAAATGAGCACATAAGTAAATCAACCCAGATAATATTATTTTAGTTCCATAGCAGTATGATTCATTCTATAGTTTTTAGTTTTATTTAGGTTTCTTATTTTATTTTCTAGTTTAGTTTAGGTTTTTATTTATTTTATTTTATTTTTGTTATTTATTTATTTTAGGATTAGGTTTAGGTTTTAGTTTGGGTTTTATTTTATTTTATTTCATATTTTATTAAGATTTTAGTTTTTATATATTTTGTTTTTAGGTTTTATTTAATTTTAGTTTAGGTTTTTAGGATTTTAGGGTTCAAGGTTTAGGGTTAAGGGTTTAGGGTTAAGGTTTTAGGGTTTAGGGTTTATGGTTTAGGGTTTAGGGTAAGGGTTTAGGGTTTAGGGTTTAGGGTTTAGTGTATAAGTTTTAGAGTTTAGGATTTTTAGGGTTAAGTGTTAGCTTAGGGTTTTGAGTTTTTTCTTTCAAATTAAGTAAACTGGTAGGTTTAGGTTTATTTAGTTTATTTAGATCATTTTTTATTTATTTTAGTTTATTTTATATTTTTTTATTTATGTTTATATTTTATTTTTATTTAGTTTATTTTATTTATTTTAAGCTTATATTTTGATTTAAGTTTTTCATTTTAGTATACTTTTTAAGTTTAGGTTTAGGTTTACGTTTGTTTTTTAGTTGTGTTTTATTTTTATTTTATTTTTTAGGTTTAGGTTTATTTTATTTTTTAGGTTTAGTTTCTCTTTTAGTTTAGTTTAGGTTTTTATTTATTTTATTTTAGTTTATTTTTATTTGTTTATTTTATTTTATTTTTAGGTTTAGGTTTAGGTTTTAGTTTAGGTTTTTATTATATTATATTTTTTATTTTATTTAGGTTTAGGTTCTTTTATATTTTTTTTAAGGTTTTATTTAGTTTTGGTTTAGGTTTTTAGGGTTCAGGGTGAAGGGTTTAGGGTTTTAGGGTTTAGGTTTAGTGTTTAGGTTTTAGGGTTTAGGTTTAGCTTAGGGTTAAGGGTTTTTTTAAAATTAAGTAACCTAATAGGTTTAGGCTTAGGTTTATTTTTTAGTTGAGTTTAATTTTTATTTTATTTTTTTTTTTGGTTAGGTTTATTTTTTATTTTAGTATTAGATTTAGGTTTTATTTTATTTTTTAAGGTTTTGATTTTAAGTTTTGATTTTAGGTTTTTTATTTTAGGTTTATTTTTAGTTTAGGTTAGGTTTATTTTTAGTTTATTTCATTTTATTTAGTTTAGGTTTGGGATTAGGTTTAGGTTTAGGTTTTATTTATTTTAGTTTAGTTTCTTTTAGTTTAAGTTTAGTTTATTTTTATTTTAGGTTTAGGTTTTACTTTTTATTTATTTTTAGGTTTATTTTGGAGGTTTAGGATTTTATTTAGATTTTATTTTATTTTATTTTAGGTTTGTTTAGGTTTATTTTATTTTTATTTTACATTTAGTTTTTATTTTATATAGGTTTTTTAATCTTAGGTTTATTAATTTTTAGTTTAGTTTAGGTTATTATTTATTTTATTTTAGTTTATTTTTATTAGTTTATTTTAATTTATTTTTAGGTTTAGGTTTTAGTTTAGATTTTTATTTTATTTTATATTTTTGTGTTTAGGTTTATTTATTTATTTTATTTTTAGGTTTTATTTAGTTTAGGAGGTTTAGGATTTTAGGGTTTAGGGTTTAGGGTTTAGGGTTTAGGGTTTTGGTTTAGGTTAAGGGTTAGGGTTTAGGGTTTAGTTTGGTTTAGTTTTTAGTTAAACTTTAGGTTATTTTGGGTTTAGTTTAGGGTTTAGGGTTTAGGGGTTAGGGTTTAGGTTTAGGTTTTTGGGTTTAGGTTTAGGGTTTAGGGGTTTAAGTATAGGGTTTAGGGTTTAAGTTTATGGGTTAGGTTTAGGTTTTATTTATTTTATTTTATATTTAGGTTTATTTTAGTTTAGTTTATTTATTTTAGGCTTATTTATTTTAGTTTTGATTTTTATTTTAGTTTATTTTTGGTTTAGGATTAGGTTTTTATTTTTTAGTTTAGTTTTTGTATTTTAATTTTTAGGTTTAGGTTTATTTTATTTTTTTTTTTTTAGATTTAGGTTTAGGTTTTATTTTAAGTTTATTTTTAGGTTTTATTTTTTAGTTTAAGTTTAGGTTTATTTTTAGTTTATTTTAGTTTATTTTGTTTAAGGTTTAGGTTCAGTTTATTTTAGGTTTAGGTTTAGGTTTTATTTATTTTAGTTAAATTTATTTTTGTTTAGGTTTAGATTTATTTTAATTTATTTTATTTTTTTCATTTTAGGTTTAGCTTTTTCTTAGTTTAGGGTTAAGGTTTAATTTTTTATTAATCTTTAAATTTTGATTTTAGGTTTGTTTTTTAGGTTTAGGTTTTAATTTAGTTTTTATTTTATTTCATTTTAAGTTTATTCTAGGTTTATTTTTTTAGTTTAGTTTAAGTTCATTTTATTTTATTTTAGTTTATTTTATTAGTTTATTTTATTTTATTTTTAGGTTTTGGTTTAGGTTTTAGTTTAGTTTTATTTTGTTTAGGTTTAAGTTTTTAGGTTTTTAGGGTTTAAGTTTTAATGTTTAGGGTTTTAGGGTTTAGGGTTTTAGGGTTTAGGGCTTAGGGTTTATGGTTTAGTGTTTAAGCTTTATGGTTTATGGTTTTCAGGGTTTAGGGTTAGCTTAGGGTTTAGGGTTAGTTTAGCATTTGGTGTCTAAGCTTTATGGTTTAGGGTTTTTATGGTTTTGGTTTTAGTGTTTAGGTTTTGTTTAGGGTTTAGGGTGTAGGGTGTTAGGGTTTAGGGTTTAGGGTTTACGATTAGGGTTAGGGTTTAAGGTTTAGGGTATAGGGTTTATTTTAAGGGTTAGCATTTAGGGTTATAGTTTTTTTTAATTTTTAATTTATTTAAGTTTATTTTATTTTTTATTTAGATTTAAGTTTATTTCTATTTTTATTTAGTTTAGTTTATTTAATTTAAGTTTATTTATTTTAGTTAAGTTTTATTTTAGTTTATTCTTTAGGTTTAGGTTTAGGTTTAGGTTTATTTTTAGTTTTGATTTATTTTATTTTATTTTTATAGGTTTAGGTTTTATTTTTAATTTTAGGTTTATGTTTAGGTTTTATTTTATTTTTTCATGTTTAGGTTTTATTTTAGGTTTATTTTTAGGTTTTATTTTTATTATTTAGGTTTAGGTTTATTTTTAGTTTATTTTAGTTTATTTAGTTTAGGTTTAGCTTTAGGTTTAGTTTAGTTTAGGTTTAGGTTTAGGTTTTATTTATTTTAGTTTAGTTTATTTTAGTGTAGGTTTAAGTTTATTTTTTTATTTTAGGTTTAGTTTTTTTGTATGTTTATGGTTTAGGTTTTATTTTTTATTTATTTATTTATTTTATTTTTAGGTTTATTATTTAGGTTTAAGTTTTAATTTAGTTTTTATTTTATTTCATTTTAAGTTTATTCTAGGTTTATTTTATTTTTATTTTAAGTTTAGTTTTTATTTTATTTTGTTTTTTTATTCTTAGGTTTATTTTATTTTTTTAGTTTAGTTTAGGTTTATTTTACTTTATTTTAGTTTATTTTATTAGTTTATTTTATTTTATTTTTAGGTTTTGGTTTAGGTTTTAGTTTAGTTTTATTTTGTTTAGGTTTAAGTTTTTAGGTTTTTAGGGTTTTAGGTTTAGGTTTAAGGTTTAATGTTTAGGGTTTTAGGGTTTCGGGCTTAGGGTTAGGGTTTAGGGCTTAAGGTTTATGGTTTATAATTTAAGCTTTAGGGTTTAGGGTTTTTAGGGTTTAGGGTTAGTTTAGGGTTTAGGGTTAGTTTAGCATTTGGTATCTAAGTTTTAAGGTTTAGGCTTTAAGGTTTAGGGTTTTTATGGTTTAGGTTTTAGTGTTTAGGGTTTGTTTATTATTTAGGGTTTAGTGTTTTAGGGTTTAGGGTTATACGGTTAGTGTTAAGGTTTAAGGTTTAAGGTTTAGGGTTTAGTGTTTAGGGTTAAGGGTTTTTAGATTTAGGGTTGTTGGATTAGGGTTTAAAGTTTATGGTTTAGGGTTTAAGGTTTAGGGTTAGTTTTAGGGTTTAGCATTTAGGGCTACGATTTTTTTTTAATTTTTAATTTATTTAAGTTTATTTTATTTTTTATTTAGATTTAAGTTTATTTTTATTTTTATTTAGTTTAGTTTATTTATTTTAAGTTTATTTATTTTAGTTAAGGTTTTTTATTGTAGTTTATTCTTTATGTTTAGGTTTAGGCTTAGGTTTATTTTTTAGTTTAGTTTTGTTTTTATTTTATTTTTTAGGTTTAGGTTTTATTTTTAATTTTTTGGTGTAGGGTTAGGTTTTTATTTTATTTTTTCGTGTTTAGGTTTTTATTTTAGGTTTATTTTTAGGTTTTATTTTTATTGTTTAGGTTTAGGTTTATTTTTAGTTTATTTTAGTTCATTTAGTTTAGGTTTAGCTTTAGGTTTAGTTTATTTGGTTTAGGTTTAGGTTTTATTTATTTTAGTTTAGTTTATTATAGTGTAGGTTTAAGTTTATTTTATTTTTATTTTAGGTTTAGTTTTTTAATGTTTATGGTTTAGGTTTTATTTTTTTATTTATTTGTTGTTTTATTTTTTGGTTTATTATTTAATTTAGTTTTAATTTTATTTAATTTTAGGTTTATTTTATTTTTTATTTTAGGTTTGGTTTTAATTTTATTTAGGTATTTTATTTTTTTAGTTTAGTTTAAGTTTTTATTTATTTTATTTTAGTTTAGTTTTTATTTTTTATTTTATTTTCTTTTTATGTTTAGATTTAGCTTTACATTTTGGTCTATGTTTTAGTTTATGTTTCTATTATATTTAACTTTATTATTTTATTTTGGTTTGGGTTTTATTTATTTATTTATTTTTAGGTTTTATTTTATTTTGGTTTAGGTTTTTAGCTTTTTATGGTTTAGGGCTTAAGGTTAGTTTAGGGTTTAGGGTTTGGGGTTTGGGTTTAGGGTTTAGGGTTTTTTTATGGGTTTAGGGTTTACGGTTTAAGGTTTAGGCTTTAGGATTTAAGGTTTAGGGTTTAGGGTTTAGGGTTTTAGGGTTTTAGGGTATAGGGTTTAGGGTTTAGGGTTTAGGGTTTAAGGTTTAGGGTTTAGGGTTTTTAGGGTTTAGGATTTAGGGTTTAGGGGTTAGGTTTTAGGTTTAGGGTTCAAGTTTTTGTTTAGGGTTTAGGGTTTTGGTTTTTTTTATTTCTAAAAGAGAATAAATTCAGATTGAACATTTCGTCTTTTATTTAGTTGACAAGTAAGTTTTCTAAGTTGACATAGAGAAAAAATGAGCACACATAGAGCAAATCAAAAACCCTAGATGACTAGAACTGTCTCTAATTTAAAGATTTGATTCCATAAGCAATAGATTGGATTGACCGTTCTTCAGTTTCTCCAGTTCCCATCAGAACCACCTCGGCCTCTCGAGTATTGGGATCCACCATCATATCACCTATCTCTCCCTCTTCCACCCCCCCGGCTGTAACCTCCCTCGCTCCACCTGCCTCCATAACCACCATTGCTCCGACCACGACCTCCATATCCACCAGCACCTCCAGATCCCTCACCACCACCACATTAACCTCCTTAGCCCACATTTTGTACTAGGCCAGGTTGGTATGATGTTCGCCATCAAGTTTCTTCCTATGCTTAGGGTTTAGGTTTGTTAGGTTTTAGGGTTTTATTTAATTTCTATTTTATTATATTTTATTTTTATTTTTTTGTTAATTTTATTTTATTTAGGTTTTTTAGTTTAGTTTAAGTTTTTATTTATTTTATTTTAGTTTAGTTTTTATTTTTTTTTCTTTTCTTCTTTAGGATTAGCTTTTAGTTTATGTTTTTATTTTTATCTTTTATTTTATATTGGTTTAGGTTTTTTTATTTATTTATTTTTTAGGTTTAATTTAGTTTAGGTTTAGGTTATTATCTTTTTGGTTTTTTTTTTTAGGTTTAAGGTTTATGGTTTAGGGTCTAGGTTTTAGGGTTTAGGACTTAAAGTTTAAGGTTTTAGGGTTTAGTGTTTAGGGATTAGGGTTTTGGGTTTTAGAGTTTAGGGTTTTAGGGTTTAGGTTTAGGTTTTGGTTTAAGGTTTGGATTTTAGTTAGGTTTAGTTTTATTATTATTATTTTTAACAAAGAACAAATTGATTCAACATTTCTTCTTTTATTTCATCAACTAAGTAAAAACAGTTTATTCAAAGATGACCCAAATAAAAAATAAGCACGCATAGGGCAAATCATAAGCCCTAGATAACTAGAACCATCTCTTCTATAAAGAGACAGTTCCAAAAGCAGCAGATCGGATCGACCATTCTTTCATTTCTCTAATTCCCTTCATAAGCACCTCGACCTCTTGAGTGGCGGGATCCACCATCATATCTTTGATCTCTCCCTCCACCACCAGCACGGTTGTAACCTCCGTCGCTCCACCCGCCTCCATAACCACCACCTCCATATCCACCAACACCTCCAAATCCACCATCACCACTCTGATAATCACCACCTCTGCCTTCGCCTCCACCACCAGATCTAGATTGAGCCTGGTTAACGGTGATGTTCTTATCATCAAGTTTTGCCCATTCTTAAGGTTTAAGTTTCGGTTTAGATTTATTTAGATTTAGGGTTTAGGTTTATTTTTTAATTTATCTGGTTACTTTATGTTTAGGTTTAGGGTTTGGGGTTTAGGGTTTTAGTTTAGGTTAGGGTTTAGGGTTTAGGGTTAGGGTTTAGGTTTAGGTTTAGGGTTTAGGTTTAAGGATTAGGATTAGGTTTAGGGTTTAAGTTTATGGATTGGGTTAGTTTTAGGGTTTAACATTTAGGATTTAGGTTTAGGCTTAGGGTTTAGTGTTTGGGTTTTCTAAAATTTAGTTTAGGTTTATTTAGTTTATTTTCTATTTAGTTAATTTTTTTATTTAGGTTTATTTTTTATTTTATTTAGTTTATTATTTTAGTTTTTTTTATTTTATTTTATTTTTTAGGTTTAGGTTTAGGGTTATGTTTTTTGTTTAATTTAATTTTTATTTTATTTTCTAAGTTTAGGTTATATTTTTTTATTTTTAGGTTTAGTTTTAGGTTTTTATTTACTTTTTAAAATTTATATTTTAGGTTTATTTTTAGGTATTTTTTTAGTTTTGGTTTAGGTTTATTTGTAGTTTATTTTATTTTATTTAGTTTAGGGTTTATGTTTAATTTATATTAGGTTTATGTTTAGTTTTTATTTATTTTAGTTTAATTTATTTATTTTAGGTTTATGTTTATTTCATTTTGTTAAATTTAGGTTTAGGTTTTTTTCTTAGTTTAGGGTTTATGTTTTATCTTTTATTTATTTTTAGGTTTTATTTTTAGCTTTAGGTTTTTATTTAGTTTATATTTTATTATATTTTAGGTTTATTTTTTTTTACATTTAGTTTTATTCTATTTAGGTTTCTTATTTTAGGTTTATTTTTTATTTTATGTTTAGTTTAGTTATTTATTTTTTTAAGTTTAGTTTTATTTTATTTTATTTTCTTATTTTATTTAGATTTAGGTTTTATTTATTTATTTTATTTTTAGGTTTAATTTAGTTTAGGTTTAGGTTTTTTGGTTTAGGTTTTTAGGTTTTTAGGGTTTAGGGTTTTTGGTTTAGGGTTTTGGTTTTGGGGTTTTGGGTTAGGGGTTTTTAATTAATTCATTTTGTTTTAAATTAAGTAAACTAGTAGGTGTAGGTTTATTTAGTTTGTTTTTTTATTTGTTTTTGTTTATTTCATTGTTTTTATTAATAGAGAACAAATTTATATGTTTATCTTTTAGGGTTTAGGATTTAGGTTTATTTTTATTTAGTTTATTTATTTTATGTTTATTTATTTTAGTTTGGGTTTTTTATTTTAGTTTACTTTTTAGGTTTTGATTTAGGTTGAAGTTTATTTTTTAGTTTAGTTTTACTTTTATTTTATTTTTTAGGTTTAATTTTTTTTATTTTTAAGTTTAGGTTTAGGTTTTTATTTTATTTTTTTAGGTTTTGCATTTAGGTTTTTATTTTAGATTTATTTTTAGGTTTTATTTTTTGTTTAGGTTTTAGTTTATTTTTAGTTTATTTTATTTTATTTAGGGTTTAGGTTTAGGTATATGTTTAGTTTATTTTGGGTTTAGGTTTAGCTTTTATCTATTTTAGTTTAGTTTATTTTAGTTTAGGTTTAGATGTATTTTAGTTTTATTTTAGGTTTACATTTTTTTTAATTCGGGGTTTAGCTTTTTTTTTTTTAGGTTTTATTTTTAGATTTTTAGATTTAAGTTTTTATTTAGTTTTTATTTTAGTTTATTTTAGGTTTATTTTACTTTTATTTTTGGTTTTTTATTTTTTATATTAGTTTAGGATTTTATTTATGTTATTTAAGTTTAGTTTTTATTTTTTATTTTATTTTCTTTTTAGGTTTAGGTTTAGGTTTAGGTTTTAGTTTATATATATTTTTATTATTTTGTTATATTTTTATTTAAGTTTATTTATTTATTTTATTTTTAGGTTTTATTTAGTTTATGTTTAGCCTTTTAACTTTTTAGGGTTTAGGGTTTTGGGTTTAGGGTTTAAGGTTTAACATTTAGGTTTTAGGTTTTAGGGTTTAGGGTTTAGGGTGTAGGATTTAGGGTTTAGGTTTTAGGGTTTAGGGTTTAGGTCTTAGGTTTAGGGTTCAGGTTTTAGTTTTGGGTTTAGGGTTTTTGTTATATTTTCATTTTAACAAAGAACAAATTCAAATTCAACATTTCTTCTTTTCGATTAGGGCTAGGGTTTAGGGATAGTTTATGGTTTTGGGTTTTGGGTTCTGGGTTTAGGGTTTCAAGTTTTTTATTATTTTTTTAGGGTTTAATGTTTAGGGTTTAGGTTTTAGGGTTTAGGGTTTAGGGTTTAGGGTTTAGGGTTAGGGTATTACGATTTAGGATTTAGGGTTTAGGTTTTTGGTTTATGGATTAGGTTTTAGTTTTGGGTTTAATGTTTTTACCTTTTTCTTAATAGAGAACAAATTTATATTCAACATTTCTTCTTTTCGAATTCATGAACCAAGTAAAACACCTAGTTTTCTAAGATGTAAGCTATGACATAGATAAAAAATGAGCACACATAAGGTAAATCAAAAACCCTAGATAACTAGAATCGTCACTTCTGTAAAGACAATTCCATAAGCAGTAGATATGATCGATCGTTCTATAGTTTTTATTTTTTTTAGGTTTCTTATTTTATTTTCTAGTTTAGTTTAGGTTTTTATTTATTTTATTTTAGTTTATTTTTGTTAGTTTATTTAATTTTATTTTTAGGATTTGGTTTAGGTTTTAGTTTGGGTTTTTATTTTATTTTATTTCATATTTTATTAAGGTTTTGGTTTTTATATATTTTGTTTTTAGGTTTTATTTAATTTTAGTTTAGGTTTTTAGGATTTTAGGGTTCAGGGTTTAAGGTTAAGGGTTTAGGGTTAGGGTTTTAGGGTTTAGGGTTTATGGTTTAGGGTTTAGGGTAAGGGTTTATGGTTTAGGGTTTAGGGTTTAGTGTATAAGTTTTAGAGTTTAGGGTTTTTAGGGTTAAGCATTAGCTTAGGGTTTTGAGTTTTTTCTTTCAAATTAAGTAAATTGGTAGGTTTAGGTTTATTTAGTTTATTTAGATCAATTTTTATTTATTTTAGTTTATTTTTTTATTTATGTTTATTTTTTATTTTTATTTAGTTTATTTTATTTATTTTAAGCTTATTTATTTTGATTTAGGTTTTTCATTTTAGTATACCTTTTAAGTTTAGGTTTAGGTTTACGTTTATTTTTTAGTTGAGTTTTATTTTTATTTTATTTTTTAGGTTTAGGTTCATTTTATTTTTTAGGTTTAGTTTCTCTTTTAGTTTAGTTTAGGTTTTTATTTTTTTTTATTTTAGCTTATTTTAATGGTTTATTTTATTTTATTTTTAGGTTTAGGTTTAGGTTTTAGTTTAGGTTTTTATTTTATTTTATTTTTTATTTTATTTAGGTTTAGGTTCTTTTATATTTTTTTTAAGGTTTTATTTAGTTTTGGATTAGGTTTTTTGGTTTTTAGGGTTCAGGGTGTAGGGTTTAGGGTTTTAGGTTTTAGGGTTTAGGGTTTTAGGGTTTAGGTTTAGTGTTTAGGTTTTAGGGTTTAGGTTTAGCTTAGGGTTTAGGGTTTTTTTAAAATTAAGTAAACTAATAGGTTTAGGTTTAGGTTTATTTTTTAGTTGAGTTTAATTTTTATTTTATTTTTTTTTGGTTTAGGTTTTATTTTTTATTTTTAGGATTAGATTTAGGTTTTATTTTATTTTTAAGGTTTTGATTTTAGGTTTTGATTTTAGGTTTATTTTTTGGATTTATTTTAGTTTAGGTTTAGGTTTATTTTAATTTATTTCATTTTATTTAGTTTAGGTTTCGGATTAGGTTTAGGTTTAGGTTTTATTTATTTTAGTTTAGTTTCTTTTAGTTTAGGTTTAGTTTATTTTTATTTTAGGTTTAGGTTTTACTTTTTATTTATTTTTAGGTTTATTTTGGAGGTTTAGGTTTTTTTAGATTTTATTTTATTTTATTTTAGGTTTGTTTAGGTTTATTTTATTTTTTTTATTTACATTTAGTTCTTATTTTATATAGGTTTTAATCTTAGGTTTATTAATTTTAGTTTAGTTTAGGTTATTATTTATTTTATTTTAGTTTATTTTTATTAGTTTATTTTATTTTATTTTTAGGTTTAGGTTTTAGTTTAGAATTTTATTTTATTTTATATTTTTTTTGTTTAGGTTTATTTATTTATTTTACTTTTAGGTTTTATTTAGTTTAGGTTTAGGTTCTTGGATTTTTAGGGTTTAGGGTTTAGGGTTTTAGGGTTTAGGGTTTTTTGGTTTAAGGTTAAGGGTTAGGGTTTAGGGAGTTTAGGGTTTAGGGTATATGGTTTATACTTTAGGGTTTAGGGTCTTTAAGGTATAGGGTTAGCTTAGGGTTTAGGGTTAGTTTAGGATTTTAGGTTCAAAGTTTAGAGTTCTAGGCTTTAGGGTTTAGAGTTTTTAGGATTTCAAGTTTAGAGTTTAGGGTTAGTTTTGGGTTTATGCTTTAGGTTTTAGGGTTTAGGGTTTAAGGTTTAGGGTTTAGTGTTTAGGGTTTAGGCTTAGTTTAGGGTTTGGGGTTTAAAGTTTAGGGTTTAGGGTTTAGGGTTATTTTTAGGGTTTAGGTTTTAGGGTTTAGGTTTTTTAAATTAAGTAAACTGGTAGGTTTGAGTTTACTTAATTTATTTTATTTTTTTATATTTAGGTTTATTTTTTTTAGTTTAGTTTATTTATTTTAGTTTTGATTTTTTATTTTAGTTTATTTTTTTTGGTTTGGGATTAGGTTTACGCTTATTTTTTTATTTTAGTTTTCTTTGTATTTTAATTTTTAGGTTTAGGTTTAGGTTTTTATTTTATTTTTTTAGATTTAGGTTTTAGGTTTTTATTTTAAGTTTATTTTTAGGTTTTATTTTTTAGTTTTGGTTTAGGTTTGTTTTTAGTTTATTTTAGTTTATTTTGTTTAAGGTTTAGGTTCAGTTTATTTTAGGTTTAGGTTTAGGTGTTATTTATTTTAGTTAAGTTTATTTTAGTTTATGTTTAGATTTATTTTATTTTATTTTATTTTTTTCATTTTAGGTTTAGCTTTTTCTTAGTTTAGGGTTAAGGTTTAATTTTTTATTTATCTTTAAATTTTGATTTTAGGTTTATTTTTTAGGTTTAGGTTTTAATTTATTTTTTATTTTATTTCATTTTAAGTTTATTCTAGGTTTATTTTTTTAGTTTAGTTTAACTTCATTTTATTTTATTTTAGTTTATTTTATTAGTTTATTTTATTTTAGGTTTTGGTTTAGGTTTTAGTTTAGTTTTATTTTGTTTAGGTTTAAGTTTTTAGGTTTTTAGGGTTTAAGGTTTAATGTTTAGGGTTTAGGGCTTAGGGTTTATGGTTTAGTGTTTAAGCTTTATTGTTTAAGGTTTTTAGGGTTTAGGGTTAGCTTAGGGTTTAGGGCTTAGGGTTTATGGTTTAGTGTTTAAGCTTTATGGTTTAAGGTTTTTAGGGTTTAGGGTTAGCTTAGGGTTTAGGGTTAGTTTAGCATTTGGTGTCTAAGCTTTAGGGTTTAGGGTTTTTATGGTTTAGGTTTTAGTGTTTAGATTTTGTTTAGGGTTTAGGGTGTAGGGTGTTAGGTTTAGGGTTTAGGGTTTGATTAGGGTTAGGGTTTAGGTTTAGGGTATGGTTTGTTTTAAGGGTTAGCATTTAGGGTTATAGTTTTTTAATTTTAATTTATTTAAGTTTATTTTATTTTTTATTTAGATTTAAGTTTATTTCTATTTTTATTTAGTTTAGTTTATTTAATTTAAGTTTATTTATTTTAGTTAAGGTTTTTTATTTTAGTTTATTCTTTAGGTTTATGTTTAGGTTTAGGTTTATTTTTTAGTTTTGATTTATTTTTATTTTATTTTATAGGTTTAGGTTTTATTTTTAATTTTTAGGTTTATGTTTAGGTTTTTATTTTATTTTTTCATGTTTAGGTTTTTATTTTAGGTTTATTTTTAGGTTTTATTTTTATTGTTTAGGTTTAGGTTTATTTTTAGTTTATTTTAGTTTATTTAGTTTAGGTTTAGCTTTAGGTTTAGTTTATTTCAGGTTTAGGTTTAGGTTTTATTTATTTTAGTTTAGTTTATTTTAGTGTAGGTTTAAGTTTATTTTTTTTTTAGGTTTAGTTTTTTTTATGTTTATGGTTGAGGTTTTATTTTTTATTTATTTATTTATTTTAGTTTTAGGTTTAAGTTTTAATTTAGTTTTTATTTTTATTCATTTTAAGTTTATTCTAGGTTTATTTTATTTTTATTTTAAGTTTAGTTTTTATTTTATTTTGTTTTTTTTATTCTTAGGTTTATTTTATTTTTTTAGTTTAGTTTAGGTTTATTTTATTTTCTTTTAGTTTATTTTATTAGTTTATTTTTTTTTTAGGTTTTGGTTTAGGTTTTAGTTTATTTTATTTTGTTTAGGTTTAAGTTTTTAGGTTTTTAGGGTTTAAGGTTTCGGTTTAAGGTTTAATGTTTAGGGTTTTAGGGTTTCAGGCTTAGGGTTTGGGTTTAGAGCTTAAAGTTTATGGTTCATAATTTAAGCTTTAGGGTTTAAGGTTTTTAGGGTTTAGGATTAGTTTAAGGTTTAGGGTTAGTTTAGCATTTGGTATCTAAGTTTTAAGGTTTAGGCTTTAAGGTTAAGGGTTTTTATGGTTTAGGTTTTAGTGTTCAGGGTTTGTTTATTATTTAGGGTTTAGGGTTTACAGTTAGTGTTAAGGTTTAAGGTTTAAGGTTTAGGGTTTAGTGTTTAGGGTTAAGGGTTTTTAGATTTAGGGTTGTTGGATTAGGGTTTAAAGTTTATGGTTTAGGGTTTAAGGTTTAGGGTTTGTTTTAGTGATTAGCATTTAGGGTTATGATTTTTTTAATTTTTTAATTTATTTAAGTTTATTTTATTTTTTATTTAGATTTAAGTTTATTTTTATTTTTATTTAGTTTAGTTTATTTATTTCAAGTTTATTTATTTTAGTTAAGGTTTTTTATTTTAGTTTATTCTTTATGTTTAGGTTTAGGTTTAGGTTTATTTTTTAGTTTAGTTTTGTTTTTATTTTATTTTTTAGGTTTAGGTTTTATGTTTAATTTTTTGGTTTAGGGTTAGGTTTTTATTTTATTTTTTCATGTTTTGGTTTTTATTTTAGGTTTATTTTTAGGTTTTATTTTTATTGTTTAGGTTTATTTTTAGTTTATTTTAGTTCATTTAGTTTAGGTTTAGCTTTAGGTTTAGTTTATTTCAGGTTTAGGTTTAAGTTTTATTTATTTTAGTTTAGTTTATTTTAGTGTAGGTTTAAGTTTATTTTATTTTTATTTTAGGTTTAGTTTTTTAATGTTTATGGTTTAGGTTTTATTTTTTATTTATTTTTTATTTTATTTTTTGGTTTATTATTTAATTTAGTTTTAATTTTATTTTATTTTAGGTTTATTTTATTTTTATTTTAGGTTTGGTTTTAATTTTATTTTATTTTATTTTTTAGTTTAGTTTAAGTTTTATTTATTTTATTTTAGTTTAGTTTTATTTTATTTTTTATTTTCTTTTTATGTTTAGATTTAGCTTTAGGTTTTGGTCTATGTTTTAGTTTATGTTTCTATTATATTTAACTTTATTATTTTATTTTGGTTTGGGTTTTATTTATATATTTATTTTTAGGTTTTATTTTATTTTGGTTTAGGTTTTAACTTTTAGGTTTAAGGTTAGTTTAATTTAGGGTTTGGGGTTTGGGTTTTGGGTTCTGTTTTATGTGTTTAGGGTTTACGGTTTAAGGTTTAGGCTTTAGGCTTTAAGGTTTAGGGTTTAGGGTTTAGGGTTTAGGGTTTAGGGTTTTAGGGTATAGGGTTTAGGGTTTAGGGTTTAGGGTTTAGGGTTTAAGGTTTAGGGTTTAGGGTTTTAGGGTTTAGGGTTTAGGGGTTAGGTTTTAGGTTTAGAGTTCAGGTTTTTGTTTATGGTTTAGGGTTTTGGGTTTTTTATTTCTTACAGAGCATAAATTCAGATTGAACATTTCATCTTTTCGATTTCATTGACCAAGTAACACACCAAGTTTTCTAAGTTGACATAGAGAAAAAATGAGCACACATAGAATAAATCAAAAACCATAGATGACTAGAACTGTCTCTACTTTAAAGATATGATTCCATAAGCATGATTGGATTGGATTCTTGGTTCTCTAGTTCCCATGAACCACCTGCCTCTCAGTCGGGATCCACCATCATATCACCTATCTCTCCCTCTTCCACCACCATGTGTAACCTCCCTCGCTCCACCTCCCATAAACCATTGCTCAGACGACCTCCATATCCACCACCTCATCCCTAACCACCAGCGTTAACCTCAGCCTCAGCCTTTAGTCCTTTAGATCTAGCGAGCCAGTTGGCGGTGATGTTTTCAAGTTTCTTTATGCTTAGGGTTTAGGTTTGTTAGGTTTTAGGGTTTTATTTAATTTTTATTTTATTATATTTTATTTTTATTTTTAGTTAATTTTTATTTTATTGAGGCTTTTTTAGTTTAGTTTAGGTTTTTATTTATTTTATTTTAGTTTAGTTTTTATTTTTTATTTTATTTTCTTTTTTAGGATTAGATTTTAGTTTATGTTTTTATTTTTATCTTTTATTTTATATTGGTTTAGGTTTTTTTATTTATTTATTTTTTAGGTTTAATTTAGTTTAGGTTTAGGTTATTATCTTTTTTGGTTTTTTTTTGGGTTTAGGGTTTATGGTTTAGGGTCTAGGTTTTAGGGTTTAGGACTTAGGGTTTAAGGTTTTAGGGTTTAGTGTTTAGGGATTAGGGTTTTGGGTTTAGAGTTTAGGGTTTTTAGGGTTTAGGGTTTAGGGTTTAGGTTTTAGGTTTAAGGTTTGGATTTTAGTTGAGGGTTTAGGGTTTTTATTATTATTTTACAAATTAACATTTCTTCTTTAATTTAGAGTAGCCAAGAATGACTCAAATAAAATCTCTTTAGATCCATTCTTTCTAGTTCATCTTATGGGGATCACCATCATATCTTTGATCGCTCCCCTCACCACAGGTTTTTCCTCCACTCCTGCTTAACCACACTTCCCTACCTCCATCCACCACTTTCACCTTAGCCTCCACCACAGATCTAGATTGAGCACAGTTTGGTGATGTTCTTATCATCAAGTTACTTATTCTTAAGGTTTAGGTTTAGGTTTAGATTTATTTAGATTTAGGGTTTAGGTTTATTTTTTAATTTATCTAGTTACTTTATGTTTAGGTTTAGGGTTTGGGGTTTAGGGTTTACAGTTTAGGGTTAGGGTTTAGGGTTTAGGGTTAGGGTTTAGGGTTTAGGGTTTAGGGTTTTCTAGGTTTAAAGGATTAGGATTGTAGGTTTAGGGTTGTAAGTTTATGGATTAGGGTTAGTTTTAGGGTTTAGGGTTTAGGGTTTAGGGTTTAGCATTTAGGATTTAAGATTTAGGGCTTAGGGTTTAGTGTTTAGGGTTTTTTTTTAAATTAAGTGAAGCGATAAGTTTAGGTTTATTTACTTTATTTTTCCCATTTTAGTTAATATTTTTTATTTAGGTTTATTTTTATTTTTATTTAGTTTAGTTTATCTATTTTAGTATAAGTTTTTCATTTTATTTTATTTTTTAGGTTTAGGTTTAGGGTTATGTTTTTTTTGTTTAATTTAATTTTTATTTTATTTTCTAAGCTTAGGTTTTATTTTTTATATTTTAGGTTTAGTTTTAGGTTTTATTTATTTTAAAATTTATATTTTAGGTTTATTTTAGGTATTTTTTTAGTTTTGGTTTAGGTTTGTAGTTTATTTTATTTTATTTAGTTTAGGGTTTATGTTTAATTTATATTAGGTTTATCTTTAGGTTTTATTTATTTTAGTTTAGTTTATTTGTTTTAGGTTTATGTTTATTTCATTTTGTTAATTTTAGGTTTAGGTTTTTTTCTTAGTTTAGGGTTTATGTTTTATCTTTTATTTATTTTTAGGTTTTATTTTTAGCTTTAGGTTTTTATTTAGTTTATATTTTATTATATTTTAGGTTTATTTTTTTTACATTTAGTTTTTATTCTATTTAGGTTTCTTATTTTTAGGTTTATTTTATTTTATAGTTTAGTTTAGATTTATATTTATTTTATTTTAGTTTAGTTTTTATTTTTTATTTTAATTAAGTTTTATGTTTAAGTTTAGGTTTTTATTTTATTTTATTTTCGTATTTTATTTAGATTTAGGTTTTATTTATTTATTTTATTTTTAGGTTTAATTTAGTTTAGGTTTAGGTTTTTTAGTTTAGGTTTTTAGGTTTTTAGGGTTTAGTGTTTTTGGTTTAGGGTTTTGGTTTGGGGTTTTGGGTTAGGGTTTTAATTAATTCATTTGTTTTTTAAATTAAGTAGTAGTAGGAGTTTATTTAGTTTTATTTTGTTTATTTCATTATTTATTATGATTTAGGTTTATTTTTATTTTGTTTAGTTTATTTATTTTATGTTTATTTATTTTAGTTTGGGTTTTTTAATTTAGTTTACTTTTTAGGTTTCGATTTAGGTTGAAGTTTATTTTTTAGTTTAGTTTTACTTTTATTTTATTTTTAGGTTTAAGTTTTTTATTTTTAAGTTTAGGTTTAGGTTTTATTTTATTTTTTAGGTTTTGCATTTAGGTTTTATTTTAAATTTATTTTAGGTTTATTTTTTGTTTAGGTTTTAGTTTATTTTTAGTTTATTTTATTTTATTTATGGTTTAGGTTTAGGTATATGTTTAGTTTATTTTGGGTTTAGGTTTAGGTTTTATCTATTTTAGTTTAGTTTATTTTAGTTTAGGTTTAGGTGTATTTTAGTTTTATTTTAGGTTTACATTTTTTTAATTCGGGGTTTAGCTTTTGTTTTTAGGTTTTATTTTAGATTTTAGATTTAAGTTTTATTTAGTTTTTATTTTAGTTTATTTTAGGTTTATTTTACTTTTATTTTATGTTATTTTAGTTTAGTTTTATTTTTTATTTTATTTTCTTTAGGTTTAGGTTTAGGTTTAGGTTTAGTTTATATATATTTTATTATTTTATTATATTTTTTGTTTAGGTTTATTTATTTATTTTATTTTTAGGTTTATTTAGTTTAGGTTTAGTTTTAACTTTTAGGGTTTAGGGTTTTGGGTTTTGGGGTTTAGGGTTTTATTTAGGTTTTAGGTTTTAGGTTTAGGGTTTAGGGTGTAGGATTTAGGGTTTAGGTTTTAGGGTTTAGGGTTTAGGTCTTAGGTTTAGGTTGGGTTTTAGTTTTGGGTTTAGGGTTTTGTTATATTTTGTTTTAACAGAACAAATTATTCAACATTTCTTCTTTTATTAGTTTGGTTTAGGGATAGTTTATGGTTTTGGGTTTGGGTTTTAGGGTTTAGTTTTATTATTTTTTAGGGTTTAATGTTTAGGGTTTAGGTTTTTGGGGTTTATGGATTTTAGTTTAGGGTTTAGGCTTTTTATTTTTTTTTAGTAGAGAATAAATTTAGATTCAACATTTCTATTTTCATTAACACAAAGTTTTAGATGACATAGATAAAAATAAACACATAAAGAAAATTAAAACTAGATAATTAGAGGTCTATGTAAGATCTGTTCCATAAGTATTTGGTTGTTCTTGATTTCTAGTTCCCTTGAACCACTCGGCTCTCAGTGGCGAGATCCATTGCTATCTCTCCCTAGCCACCAGGTTGTAACCTGATCCTCCCTACCACCACCATTCCACCCCATATTCCTCTAGATCCACCACCTATGATAATAGCTTAGCCTTCACCTCCTTTTGATCTAGGTGGTTGTTTAGTTTATTCTTAGGATTTATAGTTTATTAGGTTTTAAGGTTTAGGTTTATTTTAATTTATTTAGTTATTAGGTTTAGGTTTAGGGTTTAGGGTTTAGGTTTATTTAGGTTAGGGTTTATGGTTTTAGTTAGGGTTTTTAGGTTTAGGTTTAGGTTATTGGGTTTAGGTTTAGGTTTAATTTTAGGGTTTTAGGTTTAGGGTTTAGGTTTAGGATTTAGGATTTAGGGTTTAGCATTGAGGGTTAGGTTTTAAAATAAACTAGTAGGTTTAGGTTTATTTAGTTTATTTAATTTATTTTATTTATTTTAGTTTATATATATTTAGGTTTATTTTTATTTTTATTTAGTTTATTTTATTTATTTTAGGTTTACTTATTTGAGTTTAGGTTTATTATTTTAGTTTATATTTTAGGTTTTGGATTAGGATTATGTTTATTTTTTTTTTGTTTAGTTTATTTTATTTTATTTTTTGGTTTATGTTTATTTTTTTTTTAGGTTTAGGTTTAGGTTTTTATTTTTTATTTTAGGTATATTTATAAGATTTTTTTTTTAGTTTAGGTTTAGGTTTATCTTTAGTTTGTTTTATTTTATTTAGTTTAGTGTTTAGGTTTAGTTTATTTTAGGTTTAGGTTTAGGTATTATTTATTTTAGTTTTGTTTATTTTAGTTTAGGTTTATGATTATTTCATTTTGTTTATTTTAGGTTTAGTTTTTTTTTAGTTTAGGGTTTATGTTTAATTTTTTATTTTTTTTAGGTTAATTATTTTTGGTTTAGGTTTATATTTAGTTTTTATTTTATGTTTACTTTTTATTTTATTTATGTTTTTTATTTTTAGGTTTATTTTATTTTTTTAAGTTTAGTTTAAGTTTTTATTTATTTTATTTTAGTTTAGTTTTTATTTTTTATTTTAATTTTTTTTCGGTTTAGGTTTAAGTTTAGGTTTAGGTATATTTAAGTTTACTTTAGTTTTAATTTATTTTATTTTGTTTATTTATTTAGGTTTAGGTTTTTTATTTATTTATTTTTTTTTATTTAGTTTAGGTTTTTAGGTTTTTTTAGGGTTTAGGGTTTAGTTTAGTTAGTTTTATTTTTATTTTATTTTTTTTTATTATGTTTTATTAGTAAACTAGTAGGTGTACATTTATTTAGTCTTTTTTTTATTATTTTAGTATATTTTATTTTTTATTTTAATATATGTTTATTTTTTTTATTTTTTTATTTAGTTTAGTTTATTTATTTTAGTTTAGATTTTGCTTTGGTTTATTTTTTTTTTAAGTTTAGGTTTAGGTGTTTTTTTCTTTATTTTTTAATTTTATTTTATTTTTTAGGTTTAGGTTTATTTTTTATTTTTTAGGTTTTTAGGTTTTATTTTATTTATTTTTTTAAGTTTAGGTTTTAGGTTTTTTATTTTAGTTTTATTTTTTATGTTTTAGTTTTAGTTTGGTTTAGGATTATTTTTAGTTTATTCTATTTTAGTTTATTTTGGTTTAGGTTTAGGTTTAGTTTATTTTTGGTTTAGGTTTTATTTAATTTAGTTTAGTTTATTTTAGTGTATGTTTAAGTTTATTTTATTTTTATTTTAGGTTTAGGTTTTTTTTTAAAGTTTAGTGCTTAAGTTTTATTTTTTATTTATTTTTAGGTTTTATTTTTAGGTTTATTATTTATGTTTATGTCTTTATTTAGTTTTATTTTATTTTATTTTAGGTTTATTTTATTTTATTTTAGGTTTAGTTTTATTTTATTTAGGTTTTAATTTTTAGCTGTTTAGGTTTATGTTTAGTTTAGTTTATTTTCTTTTAAGTTTAGGTTTTAGGTTTAGGTTTAGGTTTAGGTTTAGGTTTAGGGTTTAGGGATTTTAGGGTTTTTTTAAAAATTAAACTTTGGTTTATGTTTATTTTATATTTAGTTTATTTTATTTATTTTAGTTTATATATATATATATATATATATATATATATATATATATATAGGTTTATTTTTTATTTAATTTAGTTTATTTATTTTAGGTTTATTATTTAAGTTTATTTTTAGGTTTGATTTAGGTTAATGTTTATTTTTGTATAGTTTTATTTTTTATTTTATTTTAAGTTTAGGTTTGTTATTTTTTTAGGTTAGGTTTTTGGTTTTATTTTACTTTTTTAGGTTTAGGTTTAGGTTTTATTTTAGGTTTATTTTGGGATTTTTTTTTTTTTTAGTTAGGTTTGGTTTATCTTTAGTTTATTTTACTTTATTTAGTTTAGGGTTTATGTTTAGTTTATTTTAGGTTTAGGTATAGGTTTTATTTATTTATTTTAGTTTGTTTTAGTTTAGGTTTATGTTTATTTCATTTTGTTTATTTTAGGTTTAGGTTTTTTTTAGTTTAGGTTTTAGGTTTAATTTCTTGTTTATTTTTAGGTATATTTTTCTAGGATTAGGTTTTTATTTAGTTTTTATTTTATTATATTTTACATTTAATTATTTTGATTTTATGTTTAGTGTCTATTTTATTTATGTTTTTTATATTTAGGTTTATTTTATTTATTTTTAATTTAGTTTAGGTTTATTTATTTTATTTAGTTTAGTTTTTTATTTTTATTTTATTTTATTTTTAAGGTTTAGGTTTAGCTTTAGGTTTAGGTTTAGGTTTAGGTTTTAGTTTAGGTTTTTATTTTATTTTATTTAGGTTTAGGTTTTTAGGATTTTGGGGTTTAATGTTTAGGGTTTGGGGTTTAGGGTTATGGTTTTATTTTAATTTTAATTTATTTTATTTTATTTTAAATTAAGTAAATTAGTAGGTGTACGTTAATTTAATTTATTTTTTTATTTATTTTAGTTTATTTTATTTTTAATTTTAATTTAGGTTTATTTTTATTTTTATTTTTAATAAGTTTAGTTTATTTATTTTAGTTTAGAATTTTTATTTTGGTTTATTATTCAGGTTTAGATTTATGTTTAGGTTTATTTTTTTATTTATCTTTATTTTTATTTTATTTTGGTTTAGGTTTTATTTTTTATTTTTTAGGTTTAGGTTTAGGTTTTAGTTTATTTTTTGAGGTTTAGGTTTAGGTTTTATTTTAGGTTTATTTTTAGGTTTATTTTTTAGTTTAGGTTTAGGTTTATTTTTAGTTTATTTTATTTAGTTACTTTAGGTTTAGGTTTAGGTTTAGTTTATTTTTTGGTTTAGGTTTATTTATCTTAGTTTAGTTTATTTTTATAGGTTTAAATTTATTTTATTTTATTTTAGGTTTAGGTTTTTTTTAGTTTAGTTAAGTTTATTTTTATTTATTTTTTAGGTTTATTTTAGGTTTAGGTTTTATTTAGTTTTTATTTTATTTTATTTTCAGTTTATTTTTTTTATTTTAGGTTTAGCTTTTATTTTATTTATTTTTTAGTTTAGTTTAGGTTTATCTTTATTTTGTTTTACTTAGTTTTATTTTTTAGTTTATTTTCTTTTTTAAGTTTAAGTTTTATAGGTTTAGGTTTTAGTATGTTTTATTTTATTTTATTATTTTATTATATTTTGGTTTAGGTTTTTTTATTTATTTTATTTTTAGGTTTTATTTAGTTTAGGTTTAGCTTTTTAGCTTTTAAAGTTTAGGGTTTAAGGGGTTTTTTTATGAATTGAGGGTTTAGGATTTAGGGTTTAGGGTTTAGGGGTTCAGGGTTTAGGGTTTTAGGGTTTATGGTTTAGGATTTATGGTTTTTAGGGTTTAGGGTTTAGGGTTTAGGGTTTAGGGTTTAGGTTTTAGGTTTCGTGTTCGGTTTTAGTTTAGGGTTTAGGGTTTTGGTTTTATTTTAGAAAAATTTTTCTTCTTTTGATTTCATCGACCAAGTTATTTTTTTTAAATAAAACATGAACATATAATAATTCAAATAACTAGAATTTGTCTTCTTTTAGTCAAGTTGCATAAGGTAGATTTTATTCTTGGTTTCTCTCGTTAACCACCTCGACCTCTCAGGTAAGATCCACCATCATATTCCCTAGCCACCATGGTTGTAACCTCTGTCGCTCCTCTATTTTTACTTATTTTACACTATAGATTCCCCACCACCACTATGATAACTGTCGCCTCTACCTTCACCTCCATCGTGAGATCTAGATTGAGCCTTGTTGACAATGATGTTCCTGCTGTTAATGTTTTTCCTATTCTTAGGGTTTAGGTTTAGGTTTAGGTTTAATAGGTTTTAGGGTTTACCTTTTTTTTAATTTATCTAGTTACTTTAGGTTTAGGTTTAGGGTTTGGGGTTTAGGGTTTAGGGTTTAGGGTTATTGTTTAAGCTTTAGGGTATAGGGTTCTGTGTTTGGGTTTAGGGTTTACAATTTAGGGTTTAGGATTTATGCTTTTAGGGTTTAGGGTTAGTGTATTTACTTTGGGTTTAGGGTTTAGGGTTATTTAGGGTTTGGTTTAGGGTTTATGATTTAGGGTTTAGCTTTAGGGTATAGGTTTATTTGGTTATAATTTTTTTTAAATTAAGTTAGTTTATCTTATTTAGTTTATTTATTATTTATTTTAATTTATTTTCTTTTTTATTTTTATTTAGGTTTATTTTTTGTTTTTTTTATAGTTTAGTTTATTTATTTTAAGTTTATTTATTCTAGTTTAGTTTTTTTATTTTAGTTTATTTTTTAGGTTTAGGTTTAGGTTTTTATTATATTTTTTTAAGTTTGAGTTTTTGTTTTTATTTTATGTTTATTTTTAGTTTTTTTTTTTTATTTTATTTTTAGTTTATTTTAATTGATTTTGTTTATGTTTATGTTTAGGTTTTATTTATTTTTATTTTATTTATTTTAGTTTACATTTAAGTTTATTTTATTTTATTTCTTTATTTTCATTTTAGGTTTAGGTTTTTTTTAGTTTAAGGATTTGGATTTATTTTTTATTTATTTTTAAGTATTATTTTAAGATTTATTTTTTAGGTTTAGGTTTTTATTTAGTTTTTATTTTATTTTATTTTAGGTTGGTTTTATTTTTATTTGATGTTAACTTCTTATTTTATTTATGTTTTTATTAAGATTATTTTATTTTCTTAGTTTAATTTAGGTTTTATTTATTTTATTTTTTATTTGGGTTGTAGGTTTAGGGTAGTAGGTTTAGAACTTACGGTTTAGGGTTAGTTTTAGGGTTTAGGGTTTAGGGTTTAAGATTTTCTTTTTAATTAAGTAAACTGGTAGGTTTATGTTTATTTAGTTTATTTTTTATTTATTTGAGTTTATTTTTTTATTTTATTTTAATTTTTATTTAGTTTAGTTTATTTATTTTAGGTTTATTTAATATAATTTAGGTGTTTTATTTTAGTTTATTTTTAAGTTTAGGTTTATTTTTTAATTGAATTTTTAATTTTTTTAATTTTTTAGGTTTAGATTTTAGGTTTTTATTTTGAGTTTATTTTTAGGTTTTATTTTTTAGTTTAAGTTTAGGTTTATTTTTAGTTTAATTTATTTTATTTAGTTTAGGTTTAGGTTTAGGTTTAAGTTTAGGTTTTATTTATTTTGTTTTAGCTTATTTTATTTTAGGTTTAAGTTTATTTTATTTTGTTCATTTTATTTTTATTTTAGGTTTAGGTTTTCTTAATTTAGGGTTTAGGAATTATTTTTATTTATTTTTTAGGTTTACTTTTAGGTTTAGGTTTTATTTATTTAGTTTTATTTTATTTTATGTTAGGTTTATTTTATTTTTATTTTACATTTAGTTTTTATTTTATTTAGTTTTTTAATTCTTAGGTTTATTTATTTTTTATTTTTTTATTTTATCCAGATTTAAGTTCTTTTATTTATTTTATTTTTAAGTTTAATTTAGTTTAGGTTTAAGTTTTTAGGTTTTCAAGGTTTAGGGTTTAGGGTTTAGGGTTTTAGGGTTTAGGGTTTAGCATTAAGCTTTATGGTTTAGGATTTAATGTTTAGGATTTAGAGTTAGTTTAGGGTATATGGTGAAGGCTTTAGGGTTTAGGGTTTAGGGTTAGATTGGGGTTTTGGGTTTAGGGTTTAGGGTTTAGGTTTAGTGTTAGGATTTAGGGTTTAAGGTTTAGGGTTTAAAGTTTAGGTTAGTTGGTATAGGGTTTATATTATTTTTTTAACTTAAGTAAGCTAGTACGTTTAGGTTTATTTAGTTTATTTACTTTAATTTTTATTTATTTTAGTTTTTTTATTTTTTTTATTTAGGTTTATTTTTTATTTTTATTTATTTTAGTTTATTTAGTTTAGGTTTATTTATTTTAGTTTAGGTTTTTTATTTTAGTTCATTTTTGAGGTTTAGGTTTATGTTTATGCTTATTTTTAGTTTTGTTTTATTTTATTTTATTTTTAGGTTTAGTTTTATTTAGGTTATTTTATTTTATTTTTTAGGTTTAGGTTTAGGTTTTATTTTAGGTTTATTTTTTGGGTTTTATTTTATTTAGTTTAGGGTTTAGGTTTAATTTATTTTAACTTTAGGTCTAGTTTATTTATTTTATTTTAGGTTTAGGTATATTTTATTATTTTTATTTTATGTTTATGTTTTCTTTGTTTAGGGTTTAGGTTTTATTTTATATTTATTTTTTTAGGTTTATTTTTTAGGTTTAGGTTTTTATTTAGTTTTTATTTTATTTTATTTTAGGTTTATTTTATTTTATTATATTTTAGGTTTAGGTTTTTATTGCGTTTGTTTTATTTTTAGGGTTTTTTTTATTTTTTTAGTTTATTTTTTGTTTTTATTTATTTTATTTTTGTTTTTTTATTTTTTCTTTAATTTAATTTTGACCTTTAAGTTTAGGTATATGTATAGTTTTAGGTTTAGGTTTTTTATTGAGGTTTTATTTATATTTACTTTTATTTTATTTAGGTTTAGGTTTATTTATTTATTTTATTTTTAGGTTTATTTATTTTAGGTTTAGCTTTTTTAGGTTTTTAGTGTTTAGGGTTTAAGGTTTTCGATTTGCGATTTAGGGTTTCGAGTTTAGTGTTCTAGGTTTTAGGGTTTTGTGTTTAGGGTTTAGGGTTTAGGGTTTAGGGTTCAGGATTTTAGGGTTTACGGTTTAGGGATTAGGGTTTAGTGTTTAGGGTTTAAGGGTTTAAGGTTTAGGGTTTAGGGTTTAGGTTAGGTTTTATTTTAAATTTTTTGGAAGGTTTGGTTTAATTAGTTTATGTAGTTTATTTTATTTCATTTTTTATTTATAATTAGGTTTTTTTATTTTTATTTAGCTTAGTTTATTTATTTTAGGTTTATTTATTTCAGTTTAAGATTTTTATTTTAGTATAGTTTTTTGTTTAGGTTTGGGTTTAGGTTTATTTTATTAGTTTTGTTTTATTTTTATTTTATTTTTTAGGTTTAGGTTTTATTTTTGATTTTTACATTTAGGATTAGATTTTATTTTATTTTGTTTTTTTTTGGTTTAGGTTTAGGTTTTATTTAGTTTATTTTAGATTTCATTTTAGTTTAGGGTTAGGTTTATTTTTGCTTATTTTATTTTATTTAGGGTTTAAGTTTAGGTTTATGTTTAGTTTATTTAGGTTTTATTTATTTTAGTTTAGGTTTTGGTTTATATTATTATTACTTTAGGTTTAGGTTATTTTTTAGTTAGGTTTAGGTTTAATTTTATTTTTTTTAAAGTTTTATTCAAATGTTTATTTTTTCGGTTTAGGTTTTTATTTAGTTCTTATTTTATTTTATTTTATTTATTTTAGGTTTAGTTTTTTTTTGCATTTTATTTTTTAGTGTAGTTTAGGTTTTCTTTTATTTTAGATTAGTTTTATTTTATTATATTTTCTTTAGGTTTAGGTTTAGGTTTAGGTTTAGGTTTATGTTTTAGTTTAGCTTTTCATTTTTTTATTTTTTTTATTTTAGGTTAGTTTAGGTTTTTTTATTTATTTTATTTTTAGGTTTTTAGCTTTTTATGGGTTAGGGTTTAGGGTTTGTGTTTACGGTTTAGGGTTTAGGGTTTAGGGTTTGGGGATTAGGGTTTTAGTGTTTAGGGTTTAGGGTTTAAGGTTTAGGGTTTATGATTTTTAGGGTTTTAAGTTTAGGGTTATGGGTTTAGGTTTTAGGTCTAGGGTTTAAGTTTTAGTTTAGGGTTTAGGGTTTTCAGTTTCTTTTTTAACATAGAATAAATTTAGAATCAACATTTCTTCTTTTCGAATAAATCAACCAAGTAACACACCAAGTTTTCTAAGACACAAGTGATGATATAGATAAAAATGAGCATAAAACAAATCAAAACTCAAGCTGACCATCTCTCTATAAAGACAGTTATAAGTAGTAGATCGGTCATTTGTTGATTTCTCCGGTTATTTTCAAGCCTCTAGAGTAGCTTGATCCACCATCATATCCCTAGACAACCATAGATCGCTCTTTCGGCTCCATAACCTCCTTTGAACACCACCTCCATATCGGACCTCAGATCTCAGTGATGTTCTTAGTTAAGGTTATTTTCTTAGGGTTTAGGTTTATTAGGTTTTAGGTTTATCTTTTAAATTTAGTTACTTTAAGTTTAGGTTTAGGGTTTAGGTTAGGGTTAGGGTTTAGGGTTTAGGGTTCATGGTTTAGAGTTTAGTTTAGAGTTTTAGGGTTTATGCTTTAGGGTTTAGGGTTTTTTTTTTTTTTTTTAGGAAGCCCCATTTTGGGGTATTTTATTGCCACAAAGAGGGTTACAAGGTCCTTAAGGGATAAACTCAGAACTTTCAAGAGCTGTCGACTAAGTAAATCCCTATCTAAGTACATTCAAGAGTAAAAGCATAAAACAATCAAGATACAAGATGGTTAACATAATAAGCTAAAATAAGAATAAAACCAATGCTTTGGAGGATGTGGGAATGCATGATAATAGATCGAAAGGAGAGAGAATCACCGTTATAATAAGAGGAGATTAGGCAGTTAAGGTATCTGAGACAAAAGTTTGAAGAAAACAATATATGAGTATGTTAGTAAGGAATTGTGATAGAGAAGGCTGAGCTCAATCACATCTGTTGGGGCAGTCAAGTATGAGCATCAAACTTGAAGGGTTACATCACATGAGCTACTCAACCAATAGGGGTGAGATCATCCGACCATCATAGATAAACTGTGAGGGTAGCAGTTGTTGATATTCTTGCGAGCTTTACTACGCAAACTAAGCAAAATCTTATCTAAAGTATAGAGAATTAAAGGATAGGGAGTCTCATTCAAGAAAATATCATCAATATATGCATCTTGACATGAGAATACATAAACATAAGAGTGAGCCATCTTAAGAATCTCATTAATAGCCATTTCGAGAAAGCAATCAACATACAATCCTCCGAAAATTAGGAGACAACTGGTGAAATTACGCTAATCAAATAATGAGCTATAAACACCATCCCAATCATATGATATATAAATGAAGCTTTGAGGTGAAACGGTCAAAACAAACCCCTTATTAATATTCGAGAAAAGCAATAGTAAGGAAGGCATAGCTCAACAGTGGAGCCAACTAAAGGAGCACCTAGTAAGCGGTTAGAAACAGAAAATAGTTAGCGGCGGCTCAATAGCAGTGTTCAAGGCCACAATTCAGATAATCTAGATCAGCAATCAGCCCAGAAAATAAGATAGAAAAAGGCAACATAGCATAGCTCAACAGAAATGGGTGGAACCAAGCGAAATTAGCACCGATGTCTATAATTGAATAATCAGATCAACAATCAGAAGGCGAAAAACCAACCCAGATAGCTCAACACAAAATGGGATAAAATTAGCACCTTGAAAAGATAGTTAAAGCGGCTCAAATAGCGGCGTTCAACAATTGAATCTAGATCAACAATCAACCGATAAGGCATAAAACACAATCGAAAGGAGCGGCCATAATATCTCTCTTCGAATTGACATCGCATAAAAGCACCAACTTAGAAATAGGTAGGAATAAGGACAACGGATGATCTGGTCAAATAGGAGATAAGCATGAGCATTGAGAAAACCAAAACCCAATCAAAACATGCAACATTGAACCATTCAAAGAATCAACAAGTGGATTGAGATGGGTCTCAACATTAGAATTGAAAATAGCAGTTGAAAGCAACATCAAAGAAGAGACGACAAATTGGCCATAAAACTCATAATCGAGTAGACATGACAATAGTAGATAACCAAAATAAATAAAGCATAAAAAATAGTTATCTGAAAGGCGACTGACAAAAGTCACCAAAACCATCACCATCAGATGATGTGTAGAAAAAAGCTTTGAGCATAAGACCACGAAATTCTACAACCAAGATGGAACCAATTGAGGTGTCAAGATACAACAAGTAAATCTCCAAGACAAGAGACAACCAAATAGCAAAAAACTAACTTGCCATAATTCCATTGATCCAGTATAATCGAACAATAGATACAAGTTTGACAAAAAAGGTTGAAAAAATAGTGAAATAGGTAGACCAATGACATGATAAACATAAAATAAAATAATAAGAGGTTTAAAACAAAATCTACCAAGAAATGCAACTTGATAGAGACTTCAACAAAATAATCAAAACAGAGGCGATAAGATGAGTATTAGTCAGTTAATAACAAACAAGGCATTTAAAATTGACAAAATGGGCAAGAGTCAATAAACATATATAGATAAAGGAAAGGATAGATAATGAATAGCTCCCCACCATAAGCTTATCAGTAAGTGACATTCAGAAATCATCGATGTCGGGATGCTTAGTTACCATAATCCAGCTTAAGATAATGATAATAATAACCGATTGGGTAGATCAATAACAATTATGCATATAAGATAAATCATTTATTAATTCCAAGCATAACAAGAAATGAGCTTCAAGTTGTGCATATTCCAATCATAGCATAGGATGGGAGAACAAAAAAACAAAAGCAACATCGTGTTAGCATCAAAAACTAAAAGAAAAATAGCAGTATGGACATTTTTACTATTAACACTCATAACCTCAGCAGATGCACAATGATAGTCCCTTGAATAACTCCAAACCTGCTGATCATGGAAAGAAAAACCGAAGCGACAGAAAAAATATTGAAAAAAATAACACAATTCCTTTCACCAATGAGATATTAGTGTAGCCATGGGATATCCCGGAATAATAAACAATAAAATTGCAAATAGGTGCTCAATAGCGATCTAAGAACAAGCATTGATGTGGTTGCTTTGTCACATTAAGATTGCCAAGAATATTGGTCATAATCGGTAGGCATATAGGATATACCATTGGTTATATAGCAAGCGTAGAGTGGTCTTTAGGATATTCATGATCTCATAAGCATGAAGGGTGAAAACAATTACGATAAGACCAACATCAACCCAAATGTTAACAACAAGCGGTAAACGAAGAGGAGGTAAACAGTAAGAACCAAAAGGAGCGACCAACAAGAACGATGCGGTAACACAAGGCTCAAGCGGGTTCCAATTCAAGAGATTGATGTGCATATAGTTCAACATCGCCCATAATATGTAAATGCCAAAATAGAAATCTTCCAACTAAAGGAGAAGGGGTAAAGAAGCGAGTCATGGCGAGCACAAGATAGCAATGATATGGAGTATCCATAAAGAACACAAGGAAGCAAACCAAAAAATGGAGGCGAAGGAGAGTGGGTAAGGAAGTGTCCAAGTTAACAGACCATGCAAGTATTTGGGTAATGTAAATTGATCAAAGAAGATGATCTTGTCTAATCTACTTGATTTCAAGGTAATCCCGACGTTACCTTCCAAACATGAGTGATGGTAAAATTGTTGAGAGAGAAGAGCCCTAGTTTGCTTGAGGTAGTACAAACAAGCATTGCTCATATTGGTAGAAGTCAAAAGGTCAATCGGTAGAAGGCGTCCACCTCTATCAAATATTGAGCCGACCATTTTGAAGACAAATTTCTAGAGCTTTGTGGTACCATAAGCTCGGTATAAGGAGACGGCGTTGGAAATAAGGGGATAAGCAAATGCACATAGGACTATACCCTTAGAATCCGAAAATGCCTCCACAAGAGCCATTATGAGAGCGAGCCATCATTATTTATTTTAATAATATGATCAAGAGGTTTTCCAAAAACCATTCTATCATTTTAGATAGTAAGTGCGGAAGGTTGAGGCCCGGTTATTGTCTGATTCTGACCTTTAAAATGTTTGTGATGAATTAAATTGGCTTTAAACAAGTCACAAATTTTGTTTTAGTTCTAGCAATAACCCTCATGTGATTCATACGAATCCACGATGTTTAGCTTCATTTGGTCCATCCATATGAACCAAATAAGAGTAATGGCGATTATGATTTTAGTATGACCTTTAATTGCATTGTCAAAGTAAACTTCAAGAAGATGATATAAAGTAAAAGAACAATTAAAATTGATAGTGTTGAATAGATCGTCATACCAAATCCAAATTTTAGAGGCAATAGAAGAATCTTGAGTGTCTTTAGTGTGAAGCCACACATTTTTAAGGTTGAAATCCCATTATGAGAAAGCTTAAGAATGTCGATCATATTGTTAGGAGTTATAGGAATATTAGTAATCATATCTAAGAAAGTGGAAGGAATGAATCGATGTCTTACTAGTGTTCCACTTTAGGTTTTGCCGAATGAATTAACTCTAATGGAAGTGGAGTGAGTGTAGAGTAAGTCATCAATGGATCCACAACCACTCAGTTGTCTTGCCAAAAGAAGGAATTGCCCGAGTTTATGCCCCAAAAAATTAAGGTGTCTGCATCCCATTTGACATAACAAAGTCTTCTCCACACAGGAGAATCACCCGATTTAAAGGGACAAATGTTAGGATGTTTACCCTAAAAATATTTAGAAGTCATGAAATTGGCCCAAAGACTATTTTTTCTCCTAAAATTCCACCAAAGTTTGTAGGAGAAGGCATTGATAACTTCTTTGATGGATTTACATCCCAGACCTCCCTCTTCAAGAGTACCACAACTTTTAGACCAAGATGACTAGTGCATTCTTTTAGAGGAGGTATTGGTTCCCCGAAAATTTGTTTAAGAGGCGCTCAATTCTATTGATGGTAGAGTTGGTAACAATGGTTTGAAGAAGGTATATAGGCATGGAATTTAGTGCTCTTGATCAAGGTAAGCCTATAGAAGAGAGTAAATGAAATTCCCAAACTAAAATTTTGTTAGAAATTTTAGATCATCAAAAGGTGTGATCTTTTTTGGCCTTTAAAAGCGAGCCCAAGGTAATTAAGAGGGAGTTGATTTTGCTTAAAATTAGTAATTACGGATATTTGGTTAAGTCTATTTGGAGGAATCTTGGTTGAAGGAATAAAAGCATTTTCCTTCATTAAGAAAAAGACCACTAACTTTACCAAAATCATTTAGGAGGTTCTTAATGGTTTTAACATGTTGAAGGGAGCCATTGTAGAAGATAATGAAATCATCTGCAAAGCTAAGATGAAATAGGAAACCTCCATGAGTTTTAAAAGTCATATTAGGATTATTAGCGAAAAAAATTGTTAAGGCTCCTTGGTATTCAATAGTGATGATAAAGAGAAGGTGATAGTGGGTCACCTTGCCTCAAATCATGGCTAGAAGGAAAGAAACTTATGGACTCACCATTCATGATAACCGAAAACCAGACATTCATGATACACCTTTTATAATCGGATAAAACTATCGGAAAAACTAAACAAATTGAGATTTGAAAGAAAATAACATGAGAGATTGTCAAAGGCTTTAGCGATGTCAGTTTGAATAAGATGTTGCCTCCTCTAGAAGGGACATCAATGTCATGAACCGACTCTTGAGCAAGAAGAATATTATCGATATTGCTACGTGTTTAACAAAACCGGTTTGGTTTGGTGAGATGATTTTAGGAAGCAAAGCTTTATTATTTATTAGCAATGAGTTTTTGAAAAAGGTGCAAAGACTAATGGTCTAAAATCACCCCAAGATTGATTGTTAGTTTTGGAAATAAGGACAATAGAAGTGCTTGAAAAGTATTTGGGAATAGGATTGCCATCAAAGAAATCAATAACGACATCAAGATCGGTTTTAATAAATGGCCAACAATCTTTGAAAGAAATTAGTTATAGCGTCAGGGGGCGACATGAGTCGGTGTTCATGTTCTTAAGAGTATTACTAATCTCCTCTTGGAAGGACACATAGTGAGTAAATGATTATCCTCATTGTTAATCATAGAAGATAAGATGGGTGTTTGATAAAGTTCCAATTGATTTAATAAATTTTAGAAATGATGTATGTGAGAATCCTTAATCTCATTGTTATGGTTATCCATTCACCATTAGAGTTCTTAATTTTCTTAATCGAGTTTAAGGCTTTCCGTTTATTACAAATGGCATGAAAATACAGTGTTTGTCACCATCAGCAATATGTTTGCTTGCGACTTTTTGGCGCCAATAGGTTTCTTCCATGTTTTGATAATTAACCAAGTTATTCTTGGCAATGTTCAACTCCTCAAGTTTGGATGGGTTGAGCGACCTCTTCAAGAGAACAAACCTCTTGTTCCATAGCTTTAAGATTTGTGAAAAGGTTTTTAAAAATGTGTTTGTTCCACCAATTGAGATTTTGTTTAAGTCTTTTGAGCTTAAGCCAAAGGAGTCATACCTTGAATTATCAGGAAAATAGGGGCCATCAATTAGTGAGGCGACATTGATGAAGTCACTATGTTGGGTCCACATATTTTGAAATCGAAAGGAGGGAATAGGCGTGTTAGGGGATTTTTGAAGGAAATCAAAGAGGAGAATGGTGGACAAAGTTACGCTCAAATGCTCAATAATGGTAGTAGGCCTCTGATTGATCCAAAGAGAATTAAAGAGGGTCCTATCAAGATGTTGCCAAAGTCTAGAGTTTTTCCACGTGAAGTTAGACCCAGTGAAACCAATGTCGATCAGATTGTAATCAAGGATCATATTTGAGAAGTCCTCCATGGAATGAAGGTTAGGAGAACATCCTCCCCTTCTTTTCGAACTAGTTATGATAGTATTGAAATCACCTCCAACCAACAGGGAAGGTTAGCCAGAGCGAAGGTCGTAAGTGATTCAAAGGATGTTCCTACCGACTCTATTATAAGAAGCATAGATAAAAGAGCCAAAAGATGGGTCACCTAAGGAGATTTTGACATTAACCAATTGGTCAAGATCATCAATGATGGAAATGGTGATGGAGTTGTGCCAAAAGCACCAAATTTTATTAAGATTGAAGAAGAAATTATGAAAACCAAGGGATCTAGCAACAAAAGCAATCTTAGAAGAATTAATGAAAGGTTCAATAAGAACAAGTAACTTGATATTATGAACACGACAAAGACTCCTAACACGATTGCGGAAAGGAAGAGACCCAAAACCCGGATATTCCAAATAAGAAAATTAATCATAAGGGACAACCAAAGGGAAAAGGAAAAAGAAAAAAAAGAGGAGAAATGATGACACATTACTTGTGTGGGGTGGAAGAAGAGTGGTCTAGTGAGGTTATTATTAGAAAATTTTGCTTTGTAGGGTTTTTATTTTTAACATTTTGAAAGGGTCTATCAGTCAAATTATCTCCATCGAAAGTGATTGATTTTGGGTTAGAATAGTAGATGAATCTATCAATGTTTTAGAAGGGGATTTCACCTTCTTAGTATCGGATAGAGTGTGAGAAATTGGGTTCAATTGATTATCACTCACGAAGGGAAATAGATGGGGAAGTTAGCACCATTATTATATCTTTCTCAATATGTTACGAAGCCATAGGGTCATCATTGTTTTGGTCCATTATATGATTCCCATTCAAATTGTTTAATTGGGTGTCCAATATAAGGCTACCATTCAAATTTTAGTAGGATTTAAAGAAGCGAGAACTATCATGGGAAACTAGATTACTTAGGGGTGAGGTTAGGTAAATTGGCATTGGTATCTCACACCCCTCAATGGTTTGTTTTAGTACCAAAGGTCGAGTGTTTTCCACTAGACGGTCGATAGGTGTAGGGAGGAGAGGTTCTTTTTTGAGTATTTTTAGGCACATATGCTAGAGTAGTGGTTTTCCAGTTCCATTAATGGTATTCATATTACGTGGTAAATTTTTTGAGATTAGGATGAAGCACAAAGCATTACAGTGATCGTGCGTGAATCTTGCGGTGAGTGCAAAAGGCGGAAAATTTTGAATTCAAATTTTTTGACTATATCCAAATTTTTTGAGCCAATCAAACCTCTTTGGGATATTTTTTTGTGATGTCTACCTCAGAGAATATGAATGAGATGGCCTAGATCTAGTGGCGTTGCTTGGTCTATTTGGAGAGGTCTACCAAAAGGCATACAAACAAAACTTGATGAGTGACATATTGTATTAGCATGTTAGGAAAAAAACAAGCCAAGAGGGACAATGGAGATTCCTCTTTGACATCAAAGAGGCGACCATTTCAATAAGCATTTGGATTATGCGAAATAAGAATGATGAGCAAAATCCCTGTAATCTAAATCATTTTAGAGTTGAATAAGAATGTGTGAGGATCGATCGACAGATAGAGTACAGATAATTTTAAACCATGAAAGAAAAGCGAATATTATCAGAGTCGGGCATCAAAGGAGAATTTACCCACCAAAGCAAACTTCGAAGGGCTTAGCAAGTTTCTCAACATCGATCGAACACATTACTGCCGACAATCCACGATAAGATGTCGAAATGAGGTTAACCGAAGCATTTGAGCTAGAGATCTTACCAGATAAAGCATCTTTGAATGATTTAACAACAGGTGCTTTAACAGGTGCAATCGAATCGACTGTTGAGTCAGGAGCAAAGTCGGTGTCGGTGGCGTCGAAAGCGAGGCAGAGAGAGCCTCATTGCTCTAATCAAGGGCGTCACATCTGGGGCAGAATCCTTATAAGAAAGCATCTGAGAAGCGATGCAAACGGATCCACGAGATACAAAATCATGAGGAAGGAGGATTTTTTTCACTTTTAGGGTTTAGGGTTAAGGTTTGGGGCTTAGTATTATAGGGCTTAGGGCTTTAGAGTTTAGGGTTTAGGGTTACGATTTAGGATTTAGTGTTTAGGATTTATGGTTTAGGGTTTAGTGTTTAGGGTTTAGGGTTTAGGATTTAGGGTTATCTTTGGGTTTAGGGTTTAGGGTTAGTTTTAGGGTTTAGCATTTATGGTTAGTTTTAGGGTTTAGGGTTTAGGGTTAGTTTTAGGGTTTAGGGTTTAGGGTTTAAGATTTAGGGTTTAAGGTTTTGGTTTAGGGTTTAGGGATTTTTTTAAAATTAGGTAAACAAGTAGGTTCAGGTTTATTTAGTTTATTTTTTATTTATTTTAGTTTATTTTAATTTTTATTTTGGTTTATTATTTATTTTTTATTAAGTTTAGTTTATTTATTTTAATTTAATTTTTCTATTTTAGTTTATTTTTTTAGGTTTAGGTTTAGGTTTATGTTTATTTTTTAGTTTGGTTTTATTTTTATTTTATTTTTTTGGTTTAGGTTTTATTTTTTAATTTTAGGTTTAGGTTTCAATTTTTATTTTATTTTCTTAGGTTTAGGTTTATTTTTTATTAAAGGTTTATTTTCAGGTTTTATTTTATAGTTTAGGTTTAGGTTTATTTTTAGTTTATTTTATTTTATTTAGTTTAGGGTTTAGGTGTAGTTTATTTTAGGTTTAGGTTTAGGTTTTATTTATCTTAGTTTAGTTTATTTTAGCTTAGGTTTAGGTTTATTTTATTTTATTTATTTAATGTTTAGTTTATTTTTAGTTTAGGGTTTAGGTTTTATTTTAGGTTTACGTTTAGTTTTTTTTATTTTGGTTTTTTCTTTTTTTGTTTAGTTTAAGTTTTTATTTATTTTATTTTAGTATAATTTTTATTTTTTATTTTATTTTCCTTTTAGGTTTAGATGTAGGTTTAGGTTTTAGGTGTTATTTTAAGTTTTTATTTTATTTTATTTTTATTTTATTTTGTTTAGGTCTTTTTATTTATTTTATTTTTACATTTTATTTAGTTTAGGTTTAGGTTTTTAACTTTTTAAGGTTTAGAGTTTTGAATTAGTTGAGGGTTTAAGGTTTAGGGTTTAGAGTTTAGGGTTTAGGGTTTTGAGTTTGAGTTTTAGGGTTTAGGGTTTAGGATTTAGGGTTTTTGGATTTAAGGTTTAGGGTTTAGGGTTTATAGGGTTTATGGTTTAGGTTTAGGTTAGGTTTTATTTTTTTTAAACATAGAATAAATTGGTTTATTCTTCTTTTGTTTAGTTTAGGGTTTAGGTTTTATTATTTTAAGAACAAATTATTCAACATTTCTTCAATTCAATTTTTTGTTTAGCGTCAAGGTTCTGCCCATTTTTTAGGTTTAGGTCTATTAGGATTTAAGGTTTATTTAAACTTTAGTTACTAGGTTTAGGTTTGTTTGGGTTTAGGTTTAGGCTTAGTTAGTTTAGTTTATGGATGAGGGTTTAGGTTTTTAAGGTTTATGATTTGAAGGTTTAGGGTTTAGGATTAGGATTTAGTGTTTAGGGCTTAAGGTTTAGGGTTTAGGGTTTATAATTTTAGGTTTAGGTTTTTTTAAAAATTAAGTAAACCGATAAGTTTAGGTTGATTTAGTTTATTTTTTATTTATTTTTGTTTATTTGATTTTAAATTTCTATTTAGGTTTATTTTTTATTTTTATTTAATTTAGTTTATTTATTTTTGTTTAGATTTTTTATTTTAGTTTTTTTATTAGGTTTAGGTTTATTTTTTAGTGAGTTTATGTTTTTTAAAATTTTAGGTTTAGGTTATATTTTATTTTAGATTTATGTTTAGTTTTATTTTATTTTTAGGTTTATGTTTTTATTTTTATTTAGGTTTTATTTTTTTTGTTTAGGTTGTTTATTTTATTTAATTTTATTTTATTTAGTTTTGGTTTAGGTTTAGGTTTAATTTTTTTATATTTTGGTTTAGGTTTAATTTATTTAATTTAGTTTATTTTATTTTTGTTTATTATTATTTTATTTTAGGTTTAGGTTTTTTTGTTTAGACTTAGGTTTTATTTTTTTATTTTTTGGTTTTATTTTTTAAGTTTATTTTTTTTTTTTGTTTATTTTATTTTATTTTTTATTTTATTTCTATTTGTTTAGTTTTAATTTATTAGGTTTTTTTTTATTCTTAGGTTTATTTTATTATTTTAGTTTAGTTTTGGTTTTTCATTATTTTATTTTAGGTTTTATTTTAGGTTTAGGTTTAGGTTTAAGTTTAGGTTTTTATCTTTTATTTTTATTTTTATTTTATTTTATTTAGGTTTAGGTTTTATTTATTTATTTTACTTTTATGTTTTATTTAGTTTTGGTTTAGGTTTTTAGGTGTTTAGGGTTTTTTCTTTAGGGTTTTAGGTTACTAGGTTTAGGGTTTAGGGTTACGGTTAGGGTTTAGGGTTTAGGGTTTAGCCTTTTAGGGTTTAGGGTTTTTTAGGGTTTACAGTTTAGGGTTTAGGGTTTAGGGCTTAAGGTTGCAGGTTTAGTGTTGTAGGTTTAGGGTTAGGTTTAGGGTTTAAGGTTTAAGGTTTATTGTATATTAGTTTAGGTTTTAGGGTTTTAGGTTTATAGTTTTTATTTTATTAGGGTTTAGGTTTAGTTATTTAATTTTGATTTAGGGTTCTTAGGTTTAGGTTAGGGTTTAAGGTTTAGGGTTACATTTAGGTTTTATGGTTTAGGGTTTTAGGTTTTGGGTTATAAGATTAGGCTTTAGGGTTTTGAGTTAGTTTTAGGTTTGGGTTTAGTTGATTTAGGGTTTAGGTTTAGGGTTAGTTTTTTTAGTTTCTTTAGTTTATTTTTATTTATTTTTTAGTTTATTTTAATTTTTATATTTAGTTTTATTTTTCTTTTAGTTTATTTAATTTATTTTGGGGTTATTAAATTTAGTTTTGGTTTTTTATTTAAGTTTATTTTTTAAGTTTAGGTTTATGTTTATGTCTATTTTTAGTCTAGTTTTATTTTTAAGTTATTTTTGAGGTTTAGGATTTATTTTTTATTTATAGGTTTAGGTTTACATTTTTTTTTATTTTTTTAGGTTTAGGTTTTAGGTTTTAATTTTAGGTTTATTTTTAAGTTTAATTTTTTTAGTTTAGGTTTAGTTTTATTTTTAGTTTATTTTATTTTATTTAGTTTAGGCTTCGAGTTTAGTTTATTTTAGGTTTAGGTTTAGGTTTTTTTTTATTTTAGTTTAGTTTATTTTAGTATAGGTTTATTTTTATTTTATTTTTTGTATTTTAAGTTTATGTTATGTTTTATTTTAGGTTTAGGTTTTATTTATATTTATTTTTAGGTTTATTTTTTGGTTTAGGGTTTTAGGGTTTATTTAGCTTTTATTTTTATTTTATTTTGATTTTTCATTTACTTTTTATTTTATTTAGGTTTTTAATTTTTAGGTTTTTTTATTTTTTAGTTTAGTTTAAGTTTTCATTTATTTTTTTAATTTAGTTTTTATTTTTTTATGCAATTTTATTTTTAGGTTTAGTTTAGTTTAGGTTTAGGTTTTTTGGGTTTAGGGTTTAGGGTTTAGGGTTTTGATTTTGGGGTTAAGGGTTTAGGCTTTAGGGTTGTAGGGTTTTGGGTTTAGGGTTTACGGTTTAGGGTTTACGATTTAGGGTTTAGGGTTTTAGGGTATAGGGTTTTCAGTTTAGAGTTTTAGGGTTTTAGGGTTTAGGGTTTAGGATTTATGGTTTAGGGTTTAGGGTTATAGTGTTTAGGGTTTAGGGTTTAGGGTTTAGGGTTAGTTTTATGTTTTAGGGTTTAAGGTTAAGTTTATTTATTTATTTATCTATTTTAGGGTTTAGGGTTCAGGTTTTAGTTTGGGGTTTAGTGTTTTTGGTTTTTTTTAATAGAACAAATTTCAACATCTATTCTTCTCATTTGATCAAAGTAACACCACGTTTCTAAGACATTGACATAGATAAAAAATGAGCATTATAGAAAAAATCAAAACCTAGATAACTAAAACCATCTATTGTAAACAGGTTATAAGCAATCGGATCGTTAGTTCTTTTGCTTCTAATTATAAGAACCACCTCACCTGTAGAGGATCCACCATCACATGTCTCTCCCTTTTTATTTTATAACCTCGGTTCCTACTCCATGACCATTTTACCATTCCATATCAACGCACATTGAGATCCCCACCACCACTACAATAGCCTTTTTGCCTCCATTTTAGATCTACTAAGCTTTGGTTGAGGGTGATGTTTTATAATGATATACCCATTCTTAGGGTTTAGGCCTAGGTTTAGGGTTATTAAGTTTAGGTTTTAGGTTTATTTTGTAATTTATTTAGTTACTTTAGGTTTAGGTTTAGGGTTAGTTTAGGGTTTAGGGTTTAAGTTTAGAGTTAGTGTTAGGGTTTAGGGTTTAGTTTTAGGGTTTAGGGTTTAGGGTTTAGGGTTTTTTGGTTTTGGGGTTTAGTGTTTTAGGGTTTAGCATTTAGGGTTTATGGTTGTAGATTTAGGGTTTAGGGTTTAGGGTTAGTTTTATGGTTTACAGTTTAGGGTTTAAGTTTTTTTTTTAATTTTTTTTTTAATTTTTTTATTTTTTTGGTTTAGGGTTTAGGGTTTAGGGTTTAGGGCTTAGGTTTTAGGTTTTATTTTAGGGTTTAGGGTTTTTAGTTTTTTTTTAACGAAGAGCAATTTTAGATTCAATAATTCTTCTTTTTTATTTCATCAACCAAGTAATACACCAAGTTTTGAAGACATAGCGACATAGATAATGAAGCATAGAGCAAATCAAATGCCCTAGACAAATAGAGCCATATCTACTGTAAAGACATAGTTCCATAAGCAGCATATTGGATCTACCATTCATCAATTTCTCCAGTTCCCATCAAAACCACCTCGACCTCTCAAGTGGCAGGATCCACCATCATATCTCTGATCTCCCTCCACCACAGGCTGTAACCTCCATTCCTCCGCATCCCAACCTTATTTTCGTTTGCCTCCATATCCACCGGACCTATATCCCCACCACCACTTTGATATCGTCCACCATGCCTCCACCACCAGATCTAGGCGAGCTTGGTTGATGGTGATGTTCTATCATGGTTACCCATTCTTGGTTTAGGTTTTTTAGGTTTATTAAGATTTAGGGTTTAGGTTTATTTTTTAATTTATTTAGTTATTTTAGGTTTAGGTTTAGGGTTCACAGTTAGGGTTTAGGGATTAAGGTTTACGATTAGGGTTTAGGGTTTAGAGTTTTTTTAACTCAAATAATTCTATAACAAATAAGAAATACCAAATTAGACAAGATATTATCTTCTGACAACTAATAAAATGGGATAAAATAAAATGCAATTAAAATTTGCAGATTTCACAAAATGATTTAACTAGACAATAAAATTTGATTTTGTAGAAGGCCAACAAAGTAGTAATTTGAAACCCATATCATCGTCGAGTTTGATCTCTTCTATCTTCTCTTAGGTTTAGCGGCATAAAGGAGTAGTAGAAGCATCAAGTATAACAGCCACTTCAAATTTACTAGAATCGTTCAAATACTGCTTAACCTATTTGGCCTGTGGGTAAGTGCAATCAGTGGAAATCACGATGACAAGGACATTCTTGAAAGCATTTATGAACATGTGGATTTTAGGTGGTATAAGAAAGGGCCTAGAGAAGTGATCATTGAAAGGCAGCCAAAACTTCGATGAGATTATCTTTGAGGTCAAGAACCTTAGTGAACATCGAACCAACATCATACATAGGTTACGATAAGGATTTGAGAATGGCCTAATCCCATGAGAGAATTTAGGATCCCACCTTATCGCCTTTTTAATCAATGGTGATAATTTCAAAGTACCCTTAATGATCTTAGTTGGGATGTTGAGAACTTGGATGAAAGAAGTTTTTTGAAGGGTCCATACTAGTGTTTCTGGAGGAACCACAACATCAATAGGTGCAACAAGACCAACAGGCAAGAAACATATTATCTTTCAACCTCTTAGACTTCTTTAAGATCACCTTTCATAAAAATCAGCAGGTAAGGGTTAAGGGTTTTAGTGTTTATGCTTTTTTAGGGTTTAGGGTTATGGTTTAGGTATAGGATTTAGGGATTAAGGTTTAGGTTTAGGTTTAGGATTTAAGATTTAGGTTTGGGTTTAAGGTTTTGGGTTTAGAGTTTAGGGTTTTAGGGTTTATGATTTTTGAAGGTTTAGTGTTGTATATTTAGGGTTTTAGGTTTAGAATTAGTTTTATTATTTAGGGTTTATGGTTTAGGCTTTAGGTTTTAGGGTTTAGGATTTAGGGTTTAGGGTTTTTTTAATATATTTTTGAAATTAAGTAAACACAGGTTTTAGGTTTATTTAGCTTATTTTTATTTATTTTAGTTTTAATTTTATTTTTTTATTTAGGTTTATTTTTTATTTAATTTAGTTAATTTATTTTAATTTTATTTATTTTAGCTTAGGGTTTTATTTTAGTTTATTTTTAGGTTTATGTTTAGGTTTAGTTAATTTTTAGTTGAGTTTTATTTTTCTTTTATTTTTTAGGTTTAGGTTTTATTTTTTATTTTAGGTTTAAGTTTAGGTTTACTTAGTCGAGTAGGCTGAAACCCATATCATCATTAGAGTCCTTAGCAGGCTCTTCCTTCTTCTCTTCCACTGCAGTAGTCGAAGCAGCAGCAGCAGCAGGAGTAGTAGAAGCATCAAGCATAGTAGCCACATCAAATTTACTAGAATCATTCAAAAACTTCTTAACCTTTTTGGCCTACTAGTATGTCAATGGGAAATAGGACATTCTTGTAAGCATTTATGAACATGTATTTTAGCAAGGGTGGTATAAGAAAGGGCATGTGAGAGAAGTGATCATTTGAAAGGCGCCAAAACTTCTCAATGAGATTATATTTGAGGTCAAGCTCAGGACCAACATCATAGTTGGGCGATAAGGCCATTTGAGAATGGCCTAATCCATAGCTTACCGAGGAGAGCAGCCTCTGAGGATTTAGGGTTTAGGGTTGAAGGTTTAGTGTTGTAGATTTAGGTTTTTGGGTTTAGAAATAGTTTTATTATTTAGGGTTTATGATTTAGGCTTTTGGGTTTAGAGTTTAGGATTTAGAGTTTATGGTTTTTTTATATATTTTTAAAATTAAGTAAACCGGTAGTGTTAGGTTTATTTAGCTTATTTTTTATTTATTTTAGTTTATTTTCTTTTTTATTTTTATTTAAGTTTATTTTTCATTTTTATTTAATTTAGTTAATTTATTTCAAGTTTATTTATTTTTAGTTTAGGGTTTTTATTTTAGTTTATTTTTTAGGTTTATGTTTAGGTTTAGGTTTACTTTTTAGTTGAGTTTTATTTTTATTTTATTTTTTTATTTATGTTTTAATTTTTATTTTAGGTTTAGGTTTAGGTTTATATTTTATTTTTTTAGGTTTAGGTTTTAGGGTTTTATTTTAGGTTTATTTTTAGGTTTTATTTTTTAGTTTAGGTTTATGTTTATTTTTAGTTTATTTTATTTTATTTAGTTTAGGTTTAGGTTTAGGTTTAGTTTATTTAAGGTTTAGGTTTAAGTTTTATTTATTTTAGTTTAGTTTATTTTAGTTTAGTTTTAAGCATTTATTTTGTTTATTTTATTTTTTATTTTAGGTTTAGGTTTTTTTTTTAGTTTGGATTTAGGTTCTTATTTATTTTTAGGTTTATTTTTTTTTTAGGTTTTGGTTTTATTTAATTTTTATTTTATTTTATTTTATGCTTACTTTATTTTTATTTTACGTTTAGTTTCTATTTTATTTATGTTTTTTATTCTTAGGTTTATTTTATTTTTTAGTTTAGTTTAGGTTTTTATTTGTTATATTCTAGATTATTTTTTATTTTATTTTATTTTATTTTTATGTTTAGGTTTAGGTTTTAGTTTAGGTTTTTATTTTATTTTATTTTTTTATTTTATTTAGGTTTAGGTTTATTTATATTATTTTTAGGTTTTATTTAGTTTAGGTTTACATTTTTAGGGTTTAGGGTTTAGGGTTTAGAGTTTAGGGTTTAGGGTTTAAGGTTTTAAGGTTTAGGGTTTAGGTTAGGGTTTATGGTTAAGGGATTATTGTTTAGGCTTTAGGGTTTAGGATTTTTAGGGTTTAGGGTTTAGGGTTTAGGGTTTGGCGATTAAAGTTTTAGGGGTTTAGGGTTTATAGTTTCGGGTTGTAGGTTTAGTGTTTAGGCTTAGTTTTAGGATTTATGGTTTACGGTTAGGGTTTTTTTTCATATTTTTTATTTTGAGTTTAGGGTTTAGTGTTTATGTTTTCAGTTTAGGGTTCAAGTTTATGGTTTTTAGTTATTATTTTTAATAGAGAACAAATTTAGACTCAACATTTCTTCATTTCAATTTTATCAACCAAGTAACACACCAAGTTTTCTAGGACATAAGCGATGACATTGATAAAAAATAAGCACACATAGAGAAAATCAAAAACCCTAGATAACTAGAAATGTCTCTACTGTAAAGAAATAGTTCCATAAGCAGTAGATCAAAATCAAAAACCCTAGATAACTAAAACTATCTCTACTGTAAAGGCACAGTTCCATAAGCAACGGTTCAATCATTCTTAGTTTCTCTGGTCCCCCACCTCTCAGTGGAGATCCACCATCATATCTCTCCCTCCACCACAGTTGTAACCTTCATCACTCCTCCGCCATCCACCTTGCTCGACCACCACCTCCATATCCACCAGTACCTCCAGATCCCCCACCACCACTATGATAACCACCGCCTCTGTCTTTACCTCCACCACTAGATCTTGACTGAGCCTAGTTGACAGTGTTGTTCTTAATGTCAAGGATTTTCCCAATCTTAGGGTTTAGGTTTAGGATTATTTAGTTTTAGGGTTTACTTTTAATTTTTAATTTATTTAGTTACTTTAGGTTTAGGTTTAAGGTTTGGGGTTTAGGGATTAGGGTTTAAGGTTTGGGTATAGTGTTTAGGGTTTAGGGTTTTAAGGTTTATGCTTTGAGGGTTTAGGTTTTAGGGTTAGGGTTTATGGTTTAGGGATTAGGGTTTATGGTTTTTTGGGATTTTTGATTGTAGGTTTCGGGTTTGTTTTAGGGTTTAGGGTTTATGGTTTAGGGTTTAGGGTTTAGGATTTATGGTTTAGGGTCTTTTTAAAAAAAATTACGAAACTAGTAAATTTAAGTTTTTTTTTTATTTTTATTTAGTTTAGTTTATTTATTTTAGATTTATTTATTTTATTTTAGGTTTTCTATTTTAGTTAATTTTTTTTAGTTTAGGTATAGGTTTAGGTTTACTTTTTAGTTGAGTTTTATTTTTATTTTATTTTTTAGGTTTAGACTTTATTTTATATTTTTAGGTTTAGGTTTAGGTTTTTATTTTATTTTCATTGGTTTAGGTTTTAGGTTTTTATTTTAGGTTTATTTTTAGGTTTTATTTTTCAGTTTAGGTTTAGGTTTATTTTAAATTTATTTTATTTTTTATAGTTTAAGTTTAACTTTATATTTAGGTTTAGTTTATTTTAGGTTTAGATTTTGGTTTTATTTATTTTAGTTTAGGTTTAGGTTTATTTTATTTTATTTTTATTTTAGGTTTAGTTTTTTTAGTTTAGGGTGTAGGTTTTATTATTTATTTATTGTTAGGTTTATTTTTTAGGTTTAGGTTTTTATTTAGTTTTTATTTTATTTTATTTTAGGTTCATTTTGTTTGTATTTTAAATTTAGTTATTATTTTCTTTAAGTTTTTTATTCTTAGGTTTATTTTATTTTTTAATTTAATTTTGGTTTTTATTTATTTTATTTTAGTTTATTTTTATTTTATTTTAGATTTAGGTATTTATTTTATTTTATTTTTTTTTTTTTTTATTTATTTAAGTTTAGGTTTTATTTATTTTATTTTTTTATGTTTTATTTAGTTTAGGTTTAGGTTTAGGTTTTAGGGTTTAGGGTTTAGGGTTTTATGGTTTAAGGTTTAGGGTTTGGGTTTAGGGTTTATCATTTAGGGTTTAGTGTTTAAGCTTTAGGGTTTATGGTTTTTAGGATTTAAGGTTTAGGGTTTACGGTTTAGAATTTATGGTTTTGGGTTTGGGGTTTAGGGTTTTAAAGTTTAGGGTTTTAAAGTTTAGGGTTTAAGGTTGTAGGTTGTAGGTTTAGGATTTAGGGTTTAGGGTTTAGGGTTAGTGTTTTTTATTTTTTAAGGTTTTAGGGTTTAGGATTTAGGTTTAGGGAGGTTTTAATTTAGGGTTTAAGGTTTTGGTTTTAAGAGAGAACAAATTCAATTGAGCAGTTCTTCTTCATCAACCAAGTAGCACACCAAGTTTTCTAAGACCCAAGATGACATAGTTAAAAATGAGCACTCATAGCAAATCAAAACCCTAGATAACTAGACCATATCTCTTTGGCAGTTCCATAAGCATATCGGATGAGTTCTTCAATTTCTCTAGTTCCTATCAGAACCACCCTGGCCTCTCGAGTAGTAGTATCCACCATCATATTCCCAATCTATCCCTTTGCCACCACCATGGATGTAACCTCCATCACTCCTCCCACCTCCATAATAACCACTGCTCTGACCACGACCTCCATATCCACCAACACCTCCCCCACCATCCTTTATAACCCACCGCCTAGCCTTTCCACCCATCTGAGCATGGTTGACGGTGATGTTCCTATTGTCAAGGTTTTGCCCATTCTTAGGGTTTAGATTTAAGTTTAGGTTTATTAGGTTTTAGGGTTTAGGTTTATTTTTTAATATATTTAGTTAATTTAAGTTTAGGTTTAGGGTTTAGAGTTTAAGGTTTAATGTTTATAGTTAGGGTTCAAGGTTTAGGGTTTAGGGTTTTTTTTTTAAACTCTAATGATTCCATAACTAACAAGGAATTACCAAATCAAATAAGACATTTTCCTTTAACAACTAATAAAATTGGTTAAAATAAATTGCAATTCAACAATTCATAAAAATAGTATTTCACAAAATGATTTAACTCCTAAAGACAATAAAATTTTATTTTATAGAAGGCCAACAAAGCTTAGTCAAATAATCTGAAACACATATCATCATCAGATTCCTCAACAGGCTCTTCCTTCTTCTCTCCACTAGAGTTTAGAGTAGAGTAGTAGAAGCATGGTTTAGCCACATCAAATTTTCTATGATCCTTCAAATACTCCTTAACCTTCTTGTATGGGTATGTGTAATCGGTTACAATTGCGATGGCGAGGACATTCATGTAAGCGTTGATGAACATGTAGTCTTTAGCAGGGTGGGATAAGAGGGCTGAGAGAAGTGATCATCGAAAGGCTTGTTGAAAACTTCTTAATGAGATCATCTTCAGTGAGATGAAGCACCTCAGGACTGAAAATCGAGCCATCATCATACACAGACTAGATGACAAGGCCATAAGAGAATGGCCTAATCCCTAGCTAAGCGAGGAGAGCAACCTTTGAGGATCCCAAATTATCACTTTTTTTAATCAGCTCAACTAGCATGATAATTTCAATAATACCCTTGTTAATCTTAGTTGGGATGTTGAGAAAGAAAAATAGAAGGATCTACTCTTGATGGAACCACAACATCAATAAGTGCAACAAGACCAACATGTGCAGGAGCACCAACTTTATATTTCACAACCTCTTCATTGAGTTCTTTAAGATCAACTTTCATAAAAATCAGCTCAGTTGGGGTTTAGGGTTAGGGTTTAGGGTTTAGGGTTTTAGGATTTATGCTTTTAGGGTTTAAGGTATAGGGTTAAGGTTTAGGGTTTAGGGTTTAGGATTTAAGGTTTAGGGTTTAGGGTTTTTTACGGTGTAGGGTTTAGGTTTAAGGAGTTTTGTTGTAGGGATTTAGGGTTTAGGTTTTTTTAAAAATAAATTAGACCGACTAGTTTAGGTTTATTTAGTTAATTTAGTTTATTTTTTATTTATTTTAATTTATATTATTATTTTTATTTTTATTTAGGTTTATTTATTATTTTTATTTAGTTTAGTTTTTTTTTATTTTGGGTTTATTTATTTTTAGTTTAGGGTTTTTATTTTAGTTTATTTTTTAGGTTTAGGTTTATTTTTTAGGTGTTTTTTATTTTATTTTATTTTTTTTTTGGTTTAGGTCTTATTTTTTATTTTTAGGTTCAAGTTTAGGTTTTTATTTTATTTTTTTAGGTTTTGGTTTTAGGTTTAATTTTATGTTTTATTTTTTAGTATAGGTTTAGGTTTATTTTTAGTTTATATTATATTATTTAGTTTAAGTTTTGAATTAGGTTTCATTTATTTTAGATTTAGGTTTAGGTTTTAATTATTTTAGTTTAGGTTTAGGTTTATTTTATTTTTATTTAAGGTTTACCTTTTTTTAGTTTAGGTTTTAGGTTTTATTTTATATTTATTTTTATGTTTATTTTTAAGGTTTAGGTTTTTATTTAGTTTTTATTTTATTTTATTTTATGTTTCTTTTATTTTTATTTTACGTTTAGTTTTTATTTTATTTAGGTTATTTATTATTAGGTTAATTTTACTTTTTTAGAGTTTAGGTTTTATTTATTATATTTTAGTTTATTTTTATTTTTTAATTAATTTTAGGTTTAGGTTTTGTTTTAGTTTAGGTTTTATTTTATTTATTTTATTTTATTTAGGTTTAGGTTTTATTTATTTATTTTATTTATAGGTTTTATTTAACTAAAGTTTAGGTAGTTAGGGTTTAGGGTTTAGGGTTTACGGTTTACGGTTTAGGGTTTAGGTTTTAGGGTTTAGGGTTTTAGGTGTAGGGTTTAGGGTTAGAGTTTAGTGTTTAGGGTTTAGGGTTTATTGTTTAGGTTTTAGGGTTTAGGGTTTTTAGGGTTTAAGGTTTAGGGTTTTTTTTAACTAAATGGAAATAAATGATCAGAAAAATGGGTACAAGAAGACCATATTAGAGACTAAACTCAAAGAAAAAAACTACTACTCAAATGAGCTACAGGAGAATGCTAAAGAGTTTAGTCCCTAAACTAAAACATCAAGAGCAATAAAGAAAAAAAAAAAACAAATACAAAACTAAAAGCCAAGCAAAAGACAACAAAGGGAAGAATCCACGGCCAAAGTATCTCCAAAGAGCAGAAGATCCATAACAAGGAAACGCCGCAATTGAAGACAACTCTAGCCATCTAATAAAAGACCAGTAGTAAGACTCTAGCTCGCTCCAAGAAGAAGAAGAGACCAACTAAAAAAGAGAACCTGCAACCTATAGAAATCTTAGCCAGAAGGAGAACAAAACATAAAGAGAAAAAAACTCAAGCTCAAATTTGAGGAAAGAAGGATAATCACAATAATGAAGGGCATCAAATCCTAAGTGTATCCAGCTTCAAAGAAGGGTTACAAATAGGAAAAGTCACCAGCCATAAAAATATCAAGGAAAAAATCTATCTTATCATCATAGTCATCCCAGCCAAAGAAAAATACAAACCTATCATAATAGCCGACCTAAAGAAAAAAGAAGCTAAGGAAATAGAAAGGAGGAGAGCAACATATAAAATTAACATATAAGGCAATCCCAACAAAACCAAATATGAACACCTCTTAAAAGAGGAGAGAAAGAAGCCCACAAAAAAAAAAAAAACCCTTAAAGACAAAATATGAGCAACAACAACACCAATCCAACCAAAGGAAGGAAACAAGTGAAGCGCACTAGAGCACCCAAGAAAAATAGCCCAGAAAAAGCAGAGAACCAAACCAACCAATAGAAAAATAGAAGAAGGCCAGCAAAAGCTAAAATAAACAGATAAACAAATAGCCAACCAATGGACAAACCACACGCTAAAGACAAAAAGCTCAACCTAGCACTAACAAACAGAGCAAAAGCACCAACCAAAAGCCAATAGGATCAAAGCCACCAGCACAAAACCAACTAAGCAAAGGACACCAAAAGAAACCTAGCAAACAAGAAGCTAAAAACACCAATCCTGAAGGAGGAAAATTAGCCAAGAAGCTAATACTCTAGCTAGCAAGAAAACAGATAGCAAAAGCTCAACCAATAGAGAAAAAACTAGCCAAAAGCAAAAACCTCCCAAGGATAGGAGAGATTATTTCCAAGAAGCTTTGGAATGAGTAACCCTAGGCAAGTGAGGAGGGGCATAAATCTGAACACTCTTTTCTTTTCTTCTTGTAAAACAAATAACCATGCCCTTTCTCCAAAAAAATCTCCATCCAAAATGAATCAATGTTATAAAAGGCATGGGGATCAGCAGAAGCTATCAATTTCAAAGAAGAGCATTCATAATCATCCACAACATTAGATAAAGGAAAATCAGAGATAGTATGCATTTCAGAATCAAAAGTGAAAGAAGGATCGAAAATAGCTTTATTAAGAAGATAATTATCAATATTTTCACCTTCCAACAAAATCTGAAGAGTATCCTCCCTGTCTTCATTCATAACAAAAGTAAGAGAAGCATAATCCAGATTTTCAGTACAATCTTCATGTAAGGGATTAAAATAAGGTTCAAATTCCTTAGACACATAGCATATTACCAAAATTAAGAACATAATTACCATCCATAGAAAACCAATCATTTTGAACCGAAATAGAGCTATTCACAATGAGAATTATATATCTAAAATTTTTTAAAGAAGGATCACCAATATAAACAAGATTGTGAGGACCATAAGTTAAAATATCAGAAATAAGAACATTCTTTTCACCACCACTCTCAATCAAAGAAGGAAAAGAAATAGTCTCTTTCCCATGATCTATAGTAGACATAGGTGAAAGAGAAACAACATCCAACTGATTGGAAGAAATGGTGTTAGCATCAACAATATTTGAACCATCATCATGAAAGGACTTATGCACAACATCCAAACCATTATAATCATTAACCATAGCCCCTAAAGACTTCCCTTTAATATAATCATCAAAAGAAACACTTAGAGCATGATTATTAGTTAAAATATTTTCAAAAACTTAAAGATTACCTTCCGCATTAGACAAATCATTAATAGGTAAAACTTTTTTAGAAGATTCAAAAATCTGGTTTTGCAAAACATCAAAATTTTGAAAAGCAGATTTTCATTTATTCAACTTGAGAGAATAATCATTTTTTCAACAATTGAATTCTTACTGGTGATTTTCTTTCTAAGAGAGGGATGAGTATAAAGCATTTAGAAATTTCATGCCCATGAATCTTACAATGATTTTAAAAAATGGAAAAGTTCTCAAAAATAACTTTCTAAAAATAACCACATTTCTTCAAACCTAGCCAAATTTCTTTCATGCATTTTTTAGTAATATAAATCTCCACAAGAATTCTAGCAACATATGATCTAGAAGAAGCTATTGTTGCTTGATGAACTTGGTGACCAAAAAAAATCATAGCATATAGAATCTGATGATTAAATAGATGAATCCACAAGTTATGTAAAGAAATCCAAATGGGAACAATAGGAGACTCTTCATTAACATAAAACATAGGTTTCCACTTTAGAATATGCATTTGATAATTAAAAACATATTAAGAATGCCTAAAAAAATTATTCTGTAATCAAGGTCATTAGAAAGTTTAATCAAACATGCTTTGCATCAATCATTAATAGAAAAAAAAAGCGATTTAGCTATGAAAAAGAATGAATATCTTCCTTCTTTGGTCGCTTTAAATGAAAGTTTCAATCAAAGAAAAAGTAGAAGCCTCAACTAATCTTTCAATATCTTCATCCAAATCATAATTGTCAAAGTACCTTTAAAAGTTGAAGCAAATTCAAAGGAGGCTCGATTAATTCTTAGGTTTTAGGTTTAATGTTTATTAGTTATTATTAGGTTTTAGTAGTTTTAGGTTTTTATTAGTTTATTATTAGTTTTAATTTAGTTAGTTTAGTTTTATTAGTTTTACTTTTAGTTATTATTATTTTAGGTTAGTTTAGCGCGGGAGGTGTGAGGGGGTTTGTTTATTGGGGCTTAGTTTGTTTAAGTTTATTTATTAGTTATTATTAGTTAGTTAAGTTATTATTAATTAGTTAGTTATTATCATGGTTTATATTATTATTTAGCTTTTAATTAGTTTTAGTTAGTGGTTTAGTTTTATTAGTTTAGTTTTGTTTGTTTATTTATTTATTTATTAGTTTAGTTTATTAGTTTTATTAGTTTAGTTATGGGTTTAGGTTTATTAGTTTATTATTATTAGTTTTTTAGTTTAGTTTATGGTTTAGTTTTTTATTAGTTATTATTAGTTATTTATTATTTATCATTATTATTAGTTTAGTTAGTTAGTTTATTATTAGTTTTGTTTTAGTTTAGTTTTATTTAGTTAATTATAATTATTATTTTATGTTTATTATTATTAGTTTTATTATTATTATTTATTTTCTTAGGTTTAGGGTTTAGTTATTTAGTTATTAGTTGGTTTATTATTAGTTTTTTATTATTATTATATTATTAATTTGGTTAGTTAGTTATTATTATTTTTATTTATTTGTTTTTTATTAGTTTAATTGTTAGTTAGTTTTATTATTATTAAGTTTATTTATTAGGTTTATTAGTTTAGTTATTTAGTTTAGTTATTTAGTTAGTTTTTTTATTTAGTTATTAGTTTATTAGTTTATTATTAGTTAGTTATTAATTTTTTAGTTAGGTGTTATTATTAGTGGTTATTAGTTAGTTTATTGGTTTTTAGTTATTATTATGTTTACTTTAGTTATTTTTTATGGTTTATTAGTTTAGGTTTAGGGTTTAGTTTAATTAGTTACTTATTTTAATATTAGTTATTATTATTATTTTATTAGTTTAGTTTTAGTGTTTATTATTTATTAGGGTTTTTTTATTTATTAATTAGTTTAGTTTTATTAGTTTTTTTTTAGTTAGTTTTTTATTAGTTTATTAGTTTATTAGTTATAGTTAGTTTAGGTTATTAGTTAATTAGTTTTTATTAGTTATAGTTAGTTTTTATTAGTTATTATTAGGTTTTAGTTCTTTATTTATTAGTTTATATGTTTTATTAGTTGGTTATTAGTTAGTTTTAGTTTAGTTTTATTATTAGTTTATTAGTTTTTTAGTTATTGTTTAGTTATTATTTTTTTTTATTAGTTTAATTATTAGTTATTTTACTTTAGTTTAATTTGTTATTATTAATTTTATTATTAGTTTTATTAATTTAAGTTTAGGTGTTTAGGGTTTAGTTTATTTAGTTTTCTTATTATTATTATTATTATTATTATTATTATTATTATTATTATTATTATTATTATTAGTTTTAGTTATTATTAATATTAATTTAATAGTTTTAGTTTAGTTATTAATTATTTACTTAGTTAGTTTAGTTATTGTTAGTTTTATTGGTTAGTTTTTTAATTATTGTTATTTATTAATTTAGTTAGTTTAGTGCTTTGTTTAGTTTTGTTTTAGTTTTTATTATTTAGTTTATTATTATTATTAATTTTGTTTAGTTAGTTTTTATGTTATTATGTTTTATTATTATTTAGTGTTTTTTAGTTAAAATTAGTTTTTAGTTTAGTTTATTTTTTATTATTCTTAGTTATAAGTTTATTAATTTAGTTAATTTTATTAGTTTATTAGGTTTGTTTATTATTATTAGGTTTAGTTAATTTATTTAAGTTTTATTTATTATTTAGTTTATTATTAGTTTAGTTTATTATTATTTTTATTATTATTATTATTTATTTTGTTGTTAGTTTTATTTAGTTTAGTTTATTATTAATTTATTAGTTTAGTGTTAGTTTTTATTAGTTATTTAGTTTTTGTTTATCAGTTTTTTGGTTTTATTATTAGTTTTACTTATTATTATTTAGTTAGTTTATTATTAGGTTTAGTTATTTTATTAGTTTATTAGTTTAGTTTAGTTATTAGTAGTAATTATTAGTTAGTTATTATTATTAGTTATTATTAGTTATTTAGTTAGTTTATTAGTTTTAGTTTATTAGTTATTAGTTATTAGTTTATTAGTTATTAGTTTTAGTTTAGTTAGTTTAGTTATTATTAGTTTAGTTATTGGGTTTAATTTTTTTATTAGTTAGTTATTTATTAGGTTTGTCATGTTTAGGGTTTAGTTTTATTAGTTAGTTATTTATTAGGGTTTAGTTTAGTTAGTTTATTACTTTAGTTTTAGTTAGTAGTTTAAGTTTAGTTTAGTTTTTATTAGCTTTATTAGTTTAGTTTATTTTTAGTTAGTTTATTAGTCGAGTTTTTTATTTATGTTTAATTTAGCTATTATTTTGTTTATTAGTTTAGTTAGTTTTAGTTAATATTAGTTTATTAGTGTTTTTATTTTTATTTAGTTAGTTTATTTCATTAGTTTTTATTTTAGCTTATTATTAGTTTATTATTTAATAATTTTAGTCTATTATTTATTAGTTTTAGTTTTAATTAGTTTAATTTAGTGTTTTATTAGTTTCTTATTAGGGTTTAGGGTTTCGGGTTTACGGTTTAGGGTTTCGGGTTTACGGTTTAGGGGTTAGGGTTTAGAGTTTTAGGGTTTAGGGTTTAGGATTTAGGGATGTA